>JAUANT010000046.1:0-52165 GCA_030770115.1 Daphnia galeata | reverse complement strand
ATGCATAAGGCAGGGGCCGGTGAGCGTATGCGTGTAAGTTCTCTTTATTCTTTCTATTAGCCTGTTGATCTGTTTATGTACTGTGTGTTGACTTGCGCGAGTAATAAAGTGTAGTTATTCGGTAACACTAGCTGTTTATTAGTTATTGTAAGCGCAACTTCCTCGTACAGAAGCGCGCTTACAGATTCGAAAAATTGAAAAATGAATTCCATGATTACATTTTAGAGGATGTTACTCGTAAAATCTATTGTATTTGTTTGAAATTTCTGGCTCAAATTATCACAAGGACACCCTGAACACAGTTCCTATAAAAATGTTATGGTATTTGTTCTTCAAAATCCCAAGTTAGAGCACAAAGAATTCAAAATTGAAAAATGAATTCCCATGATTTACATTTTAGGGGAATGTTACTCGTAAAATCTATTGTATTTGTTTAAAAATTCTAGCTCAAAATTATCACAAAGACAACCCTCAACATAGTTCTATAAAAATGTTATGATATTTGTTCTTCAAAATCCCAAGTGTAAACCCACAAGATTCAAAAAATCGAAAAATAAATTCCCATGATTACATTTTAGGGGGATGTTACTCATTAAAATCTATTGTATTTGTTTGAAATTGCTGGCTCAAAAGTATCACAAAAACACCCTGAACATAGTTCTATAAATATTTTATGGTATTTGTTCTTCAAAATCCCAAGGTAAAGCCACAAAGATTCGAAAAATTGAAAAATGAATTCTCATGATTTCAATGAGTTTACTGTGTTATACAATGGCTATGGTAAAAACCAATTTTTATATTTGAGTGTTAATTGGGGCCCCTAGTATGTCCTAGGATAATTTCTTATTTATAATACCATTTGTAGGGAGATCTGGGGTAACAGACCCTAATAGAAATCGAATTAAAAATTTGATCTTGTGAATTCATTGTTCCGCTTCAAAATGCAACATGTTTGTGGGATTCTACATTTTCAGAATAATAGCTTTGGATATTTTAAAAGCTGTTTTAAATATTCTGAAACATTGGTTACTGCTGTATTCCACAAAAAAATTAATAAATTCAAAAATTAACTAACTGGGTTACTACGCCCTCCTCAGGACAGTCATTTACATTTTAGGGGGATATTACTCGAAAAATCTATTGTATTTGTTTGAAATTTCTGGCTCAAAATTATCAAAAGGACACCTTGAAAATAGTTCTGTAAAACTTTTATGGTATTTGTTATGGTTATTTTCTTTCTGAGGTATCCTTTGGAACTCAATTAATCAAGGTTTCATTTTACATATACTTTGTACTATTCAGGAGTAACAAATGCTTCAGAATACAGAGTCCAGCTATTAAATTACCCACAAAACACATTTGGAAACTTCTGGGATCCTACATACATGTCAAACAATTAAAAATATTGGAAGTCCTCGTGCATGCAAGGAGACCCAAGTAAGCCACCGAAACAAAAAAATCGGAGTGTAACACAACCATTGGACAAATACGTGGTATAACATATGCTTAAAATCTCAACTATCTTTCTGAGGTATCCTTTGGAACTCAATTAATCAAGGTTTGAATTTACATATACTTTTTACTATTCAGAGGTAACCAATGCTTCAGAATACAGAGCACAGCTATTAAATTACCCACAAAACGCATTTGGAATTTCTGGGATCCTACATACATGTCAAAAAAATAAAAATACTGGTCCTGAGGCACGCAAAGGGTCCCAAGTAAGCCAACGAAACAAAAAATCGGATTATACCACAGCCATTTGGACAAATACGCGGTATTACACATGCTGAAAATCTCAATTTTCTTTCTGAGGTAGTCTTTGGAACTCAATTATTCAAGGTTTCATTTTCCATATACTTTGTACTATTCAAGAGTAACCAATGTTTCAGAATACAGAGTACAGCTATTAAATTTCCCAAAAAACGCATTTGGAAACTTCTGGGATCCTACATACATGTCAAAAAATAAAAATACTGGTCCTGAGGCGTGAAAGGGGTCCCAAGTAAGCCAACGAAACAAAAAAATCGGAGGTATACCACAACCATTAGACAAATACGTGGTATAACACATGCTTAGAATCTCAATTATCTTTCTGAGGTATCCTTTGGAACTCAATTAATCAAAGATTCATTTTACATATACTTTGTACTATTCAGGAGTAACCAATGCTTCAGAATACAGAGTACAGCTATTAAATTACCCACAAAACGCATTTTGAAAACTTCTGGGATCCTACATACATGTAAAAAATTAAAAATACGGGTCCTGGGGCATGCAAGGGGACCGTAAGCCACCGGAAAAAAAAATCGGAGTATACCCAAACCATTGGACAAATACGTGGTATAACACATGCTTAAAATCTCAATTATCTTTCTGAGGTATCCTTTGGAACTCAATTAATCAAAGATTCATTTAACATATACTTTGTACTATTCAGGAGTAAACCAATGCTTCAGGAATACAGAGTACAGCTATTAAATTTCCCACAAAACGCATTTGGAAACTTCTGGGATCCTACATACCTGTCAACAAAATAAAAATACTGGTCCTGAGGCATGCAAGGGGTCCCAAGTAAGCCAGCGAAACAAAAAAATCGGATTATACCACAGCCATTGGACAAATACGTGGTATAACACATGCTTACAATCTCAATTATCTTTCTGAGGTATCCTTTGGAACTCAATTAATCAAGGTTTCATTTTACATGTACTTTGTACTATTCAGGAGTAACCAATGTTTCAGAATACAGAGTACAGCTATTAAATTTCCCAAAAAAACGCATTTGGAAACTTCTGGGATCCTACATACATGTCAAAAAATAAAAATACTGGTCCTGAGGCGTGCAAGGGGTCCCAAGTAAGCCAACGAAACAAAAAAATCGGAGTATACCACAACCATTAGACAAATACGTGGTATAACACATGCTTACAATCTCAATTATCTTTCTGAGGTATCCTTTGGAACTCAATTAATCAAAGATTCATTTTACATATATTTTGTACTATTCAGGAGTAACCAATGCTTCAGAATACAGAGTACAGCTATTAAATTACCCACAAAACGCATTTGGAAACTTCTGGGATCCTACATACCTGTCAAAAAAATAAAAATACTGGTTCTGAGGCATGCAAGGGGTCCCAAGTAAGCCAGAGAAAAAAAAATCGGATTATACCACAGCCATTGGACAAATACGTGGTATAACACATGCTTAAAATCACAATTTTCTTTCTGAGGTATTCTTTGGAACTCAATTAATCAAGGTTTCATTTTACATATACTTTGTAAGTAACCAATGCTTCAGAATACAGAGTACAGCTATTAAATTACCCACAAAAAGCATTTGGAAACTTTTGGGATCCTACATACATGTCAAAAAAAATAAAAATACTGGTCCTGAGGCATGCAAGGGGTCCCAAGTAAGCCAACGAAACAAAAAAATCGGAGTATACCACAACCATTAGACAAATACGTGGTATAACACATGCTTACAATCTCAATTATCTTTCTGAGGTATCCTTGGAACTCAATTAATCAAGGTTTCATTTTACATGTACTTTGTACTATTCAGGAGTAACCAATGTTTCAGAATACAGAGTACAGCTATTAAATTTCCCAAAAAACGCATTTGGAAACTTCTGGGATCCTACATACATGTCAAAAAATAAAAATACTGGTCCTGAGGCGTGCAAGGGGTCCCAAGTAAGCCAACGAAACAAAAAAATCGGAGTATACCACAACCATTAGACAAATACGTGGTATAACACATGCTTACAATCTCAATTATCTTTCTGAGGTATCCTTTGGAACTCAATTAATCAAAGATTCATTTTACATATACTTTGTACTATTCAGGAGTAACCAATGCTTCAGAATACAGAGTACAGCTATTAAATTACCCACAAAACGCATTTGAAAACTTCTGGGATCCTACATACATGTCAAAAAATAAAAATACTGGTCCTGAGACGTGCAAGGGGTCCCAAGTAAGCCAACGAAACAAAAAAATCGGAGGTATACCACAACCATTAGACAAATACGTGGTATAACACATGCTTACAATCTCAATTATCTTTCTGAGGTATCCTTTGGAACTCAATTAATCAAAGATTCATTTTACATATACTTTGTACTATTCAGGAGTAACCAATGCTTCAGAATACAGAGTACAGCTATTAAATTACCCACAAAAACGCATTTAAAAACTTCTGGGATCCTACATACATGTCAAAAAATTAAAAATACGGGTCCTGAGGCATGCAAGGGAACCGTAAGCCACCGAACAAAAAAATCGGATTATACCACAACCATTGGACAAATACGTGGTATAACACATGCTTACAATCTCAATTATCTTTCTGAGGTATCCTTTGGAACTCAATTAATCAAAGATTCATTTTACATATACTTTGTACTATTCAGGAGTAACCAATGCTTCAGAATACAGAGTACAGCTATTAAATTTCCCACAAAACGCATTTGGAAACTTCTGGGATCCTACATACATGTCAAAAAATAAAATACTGGTCCTGAGGCGTGCAAGGGGTCCCAAGTAAGCCAACGAAACAAAAAAATGGGAGTATACCACAACCATTAGACAAATACGTGGTATAAACACATGCTTACAATCTCAATTATCTTTCTGAGGTATCCTTTGGAACTCAATTAATCAAAGATTCATTTTACATATACTTTGTACTATTCAGGAGTAACCAATGCTTCAGAATACAGAGTACAGCTATTAAATTACCCACAAAACGCATTTTGAAACTTCTGGGATCCTACATACATGTCAAAAAATAAAAATACTGGTCCTGAGGCGTGCAAGGGGTCCCAAGTAAGCCAACGAAACAAAAAAATCGGAGTATACCACAACCATTAGACAAATACGTGGTATAACACATGCTTACAATCTCAATTATCTTTCTGAGGTATCCTTTGGAACTCAATTAATCAAAGATTCATTTTACATATACTTTGTACTATTCAGGAGTAACCAATGCTTCAGAATACAGAGTACAGCTATTAAATTACCCACAAAACGCATTTGGAAACTTCTGGGATCCTACATACATGTCAAAAAATTAAAAATACTGGTCCTGGGGCATGCAAGGGGACCCAAGTAAGCCACCGAATCAAACAAATCGAAGTATACCACAACCATTGGACAAATACGTGGTATAACACATGCTTAAAATCTCAATTATCTTTCTGAGGTATCCTTTGGAACTCAATTAATCAAGGTTTCATTTTACATATACTTTGTACTATTCAGGAGTAACCAATGCTTCAGATAAACAGATTACAGCTATTAAATTACCCACAAAACGCATTTGGAAACTTCTGGGATCCTACATACATGTCAAAAAATTAAAAATACTGGTCCTGGGGCATGCAAGGGGACCGTAAGCCACCGAAACAAAAAAATAAAATTATACCACAACCATTGGACAAATACATATATATAACACATGCTTAAAATCTCAATTTTCTTTCTGAGGTATTCTTTGGAACTCAATAAATCAAGGTTTAAATTTACATGTACTTTGTACTATTCAGGAGTAACCAATGCTTCAGAATACAGAGTACAGCTATTAAATTACCCACAAAACGCATTTGGAAACTCCTGGGGCATGCAAGGGGACCCAAGTAAGCCACCGAATCAAACAAATCGAAGTATACCACAACCATTGGACAAATACGTGGTATAACACATGCTTAAAATCTCAATTATCTTTCTGAGGTATCCTTTGGAACTCAATTAATCAAAGATTCATTTTACATATACTTTGTACTATTCAGGAGTAACCAATGCTTCAGAATACAGAGTACAGCTATTAAATTACCCACAAAACGCATTTAAAAACTTCTGGGATCCTACATACATGTCAAAAAATTAAAAATACGGGTCCTGAGGCATGCAAGGGGACCGTAAGCCACCGAACAAAAAAATCGGATTATACCACAACCATTGGACAAATACATATATATAACACATGCTTAAAATCTCAATTTTCTTTCTGAGGTATTCTTTGGAACTCAATAAATCAAGGTTTAAATTTACATGTACTTTGTACTATTCAGGAGTAACCAATGCTTCAGAATACAGAGTACAGCTATTAAATTACCCACAAAACGCATTTGGAAACTTCTGGGATCCTACATACATGTCAAAAAATTAAAAATACTGGTCCTGGGGCATGCAAGAGGACCGTAAGCCACCGAAACAAAAAAATAAAATTATACCACAACCATTGGACAAATACATATATATAACACATGCTTAAAATCTCAATTTTCTTTCTGAGGTATTCTTTGGAACTCAATAAATCAAGGTTTAAATTTACATGTACTTTGTACTATTCAGGAGTAACCAATGCTTCAGAATACAGAGTACAGCTATTAAATTACCCACAAAACGCATTTGGAAACTTCTGGGATCCTACATACATGTCAAAAAATTAAAAATACTGGTCCTGGGGCATGCAAGGGGTCCCAAGTAAGCCACCGAATCAAACAAATCGAAGTATACCACAACCATTGGACAAATACGTGGTATAACACATGCTTAAAATCTCAATTATCTTTCTGAGGTATTCTTTGGAACTCAATTAATCAAAGATTCATTTTACATATACTTTGTACTATTCAGGAGTAACCAATGCTTCAGAATACAGAGTACAGCTATTAAATTACCCACAAAACGCATTTGGAAACTTCTGGGATCCTACATACATGTCAAAAAATTAAAAATACGGGTCCTGGGGCAAGCAAGGGGACCGTAGGCCACCGAAAAAAAAATCGGATTATACCACAACCATTGGACAAATACGTGGTATAACACATGCTTACAATCTCAATTATCTTTCTGAGGTATCCTTTGGAACTCAATAAATCAAAGATTCATTTTACATATACTTTGTACTATTCAGGAGTAACCAATGATTCAGAATACAGAGTACAGCTATTAAATTACCCACAAAATGCATTTGAAAACTTCTGGGATCCTACATACATGTCAAAAAATTAAAAATACGGGTCCTGGGGCATGCAAGGGGACCGTAGGCCACCGAAAAAAAAATCGGATTATACCACAACCATTGGACAAATACGTGGTATAACACATGCTTACAATCTCAATTATCTTTCTGAGGTATCCTTTGGAACTCAATTAATCAAAGATTCATTTTACATATACTTTGTACTATTCAGGAGTAACCAATGCTTCAGAATACAGAGTACAGCTATTAAATTACCCACAAAACGCATTTAAAAACTTCTGGGATCCTACATACATGTCAAAAAATTAAAAATACGGGTCCTGAGGCATGCAAGGGGACCGTAAGCCACCGAACAAAAAAATCGGATTATACCACAACCATTGGACAAATACATATATATAACACATGCTTAAAATCTCAATTTTCTTTCTGAGGTATTCTTTGGAACTCAATTAATCAAGGTTTCATTTTACATATACTTTGTACTATTCAGGAGTAACCAATGCTTCAGAATACAGAGTACAGCTATTAAATTTCCCACAAAACGCATTTGGAAACTTCTGGGATCCTACATACATGTCAAAAAATAAAAATACTGGTCCTGAGGCGTGCAAGGGGTCCCAAGTAAGCCAACGAAACAAAAAAATCGGAGTATACAACAACCATTAGACAAATACGTGGTATAACACATGCTTACAATCTCAATTATCTTTCTGAGGTATCCTTTGGAACTCAATTAATCAAAGATTCATTTTACATATACTTTGTACTATTCAGGAGTAACCAATGCTTCAGAATACAGAGTACAGCTATTAAATCCACAAAACGCATTTGGAAACTTCTGGGATCCTACATACATGTCAAAAAATTAAAAATACTGGTCCTGGGGCATGCAAGGGGTCCCAAGTAAGCCACCGAATCAAACAAATAGAAGTATACCACAACCATTGGACAAATACGTGGTATAACACATGCTTAAAATCTCAATTATCTTTCTGAGGTATCCTTTGGAACTCAATTAATTAAGGTTTCATTTTACATATACTTTGTACTATTCAGGAGTAACCAATGCTTCAGATAAACAGAGTACAGCTATTAAATTTCCCACAAAACGCATTTGGAAACTTCTGGGATCCTACATACATGTCAAAAAATTAAAAATACTGGTCCTGGGGCATGCAAGGGGACCGTAAGCCACCGAAACAAAAAAATAAAATTATACCACAACCATTGGACAAATACATATATATAACACATGCTTAAAATCTCAATTTTCTTTCTGAGGTATTCTTTGGAACTCAATTAATCAAGGTTTAAATTTACATATACTTTGTACTATTCAGGAGTAACCAATGCTTCAGAATACAGAGTACAGCTATTAAATTACCCACAAAACGCATTTGGAAACTTCTGGGATCCTACATACATGTCAAAAAATTAAAAATACGGGTCCTGGGGCAAGCAAGGGGACCGTAGGCCACCGAAAAAAAAAACCGGATTATACCACAACCATTGGACAAATACGTGGTATAACACATGCTTACAATCTCAATTATCTTTCTGAGGTATCCTTTGGAACTCAATTAATCAAAGATTCATTTTACATATACTTTGTACTATTCAGGAGTAACCAATGCTTCAGAATACAGAGTACAGCTATTAAATTACCCACAAAACGCATTTGAAAACTTCTGGGATCCTACATACATGTCAAAAAATTAAAAATACTGGTCCTGGGGCATGCAAGGGGACCGTAAGCCACCGAAACAAAAAAATAAAATTATACCACAACCATTGGACAAATACATATATATAACACATGCTTAAAATCTCAATTTTCTTTCTGAGGTATTCTTTGGAACTCAATTAATCAAGGTTTAAATTTACATATACTTTGTACTATTCAGGAGTAACCAATGCTTCAGAATACAGAGTACAGCTATTAAATTACCCACAAAACGCATTTGGAAACTTCTGGGATCCTACATACATGTCAAAAAATTAAAAATACGGGTCCTGGGGCAAGCAAGGGGACCGTAGGCCACCGAAAAAAAAAACCGGATTATACCACAACCATTGGACAAATACGTGGTATAACACATGCTTACAATCTCAATTATCTTTCTGAGGTATCCTTTGGAACTCAATTAATCAAAGATTCATTTTACATATACTTTGTACTATTCAGGAGTAACCAATGATTCAGAATACAGAGTACAGCTATTAAATTACCCACAAAACGCATTTGAAAACTTCTGGGATCCTACATACATGTCAAAAAATTAAAAATACTGGTCCTGGGGCATGCAAGGGGACCGTAAGCCACCGAAACAAAAAAATAAAATTATACCACAACCATTGGACAAATACATATATATAACACATGCTTAAAATCTCAATTTTCTTTCTGAGGTATTCTTTGGAACTCAATTAATCAAGGTTTAAATTTACATATACTTTGTACTATTCAGGAGTAACCAATGCTTCAGAATACAGAGTACAGCTATTAAATTTCCCACAAAAAGCATTTGGAAACTTCTGGGATCCTACATACATGTCAAAAAATAAAAATACTGGTCCTGAGGCGTGCAAGGGGTCCCAAGTAAGCCAACGAAACAAAAAAAATCGGAGTATACAACAACCATTAGACAAATACGTGGTATAACACATGCTTACAATCTCAATTATCTTTCTGAGGTATCCTTTGGAACTCAATTAATCAAAGATTCATTTTACATATACTTTGTACTATTCAGGAGTAACCAATGCTTCAGAATACAGAGTACAGCTATTAAATTACCCACAAAACGCATTTGGAAACTTCTGGGATCCTACATACATGTCAAAAAATTAAAAATACGGGTCCTGGGGCAAGCAAGGGGACCGTAGGCCACCGAAAAAAAAAACCGGATTATACCACAACCATTGGACAAATACGTGGTATAACACATGCTTACAATCTCAATTATCTTTCTGAGGTATCCTTTGGAACTCAATTAATCAAAGATTCATTTTACATATACTTTGTACTATTCAGGAGTAACCAATGCTTCAGAATACAGAGTACAGCTATTAAATTACCCACAAAACGCATTTGAAAACTTCTGGGATCCTACATACATGTCAAAAAATTAAAAATACTGGTCCTGGGGCATGCAAGGGGACCGTAAGCCACCGAAACAAAAAAATAAAATTATACCACAACCATTGGACAAATACATATATATAACACATGCTTAAAATCTCAATTTTCTTTCTGAGGTATTCTTTGGAACTCAATTAATCAAGGTTTAAATTTACATATACTTTGTACTATTCAGGAGTAACCAATGCTTCAGAATACAGAGTACAGCTATTAAATTACCCACAAAACGCATTTGGAAACTTCTGGGATCCTACATACATGTCAAAAAATTAAAAATACGGGTCCTGGGGCAAGCAAGGGGACCGTAGGCCACCGAAAAAAAAAACCGGATTATACCACAACCATTGGACAAATACGTGGTATAACACATGCTTACAATCTCAATTATCTTTCTGAGGTATCCTTTGGAACTCAATTAATCAAAGATTCATTTTACATATACTTTGTACTATTCAGGAGTAACCAATGCTTCAGAATACAGAGTACAGCTATTAAATTACCCACAAAACGCATTTGAAAACTTCTGGGATCCTACATACATGTCAAAAAATTAAAAATACTGGTCCTGGGGCATGCAAGGGGACCGTAAGCCACCGAAACAAAAAAATAAAATTATACCACAACCATTGGACAAATACATATATATAACACATGCTTAAAATCTCAATTTTCTTTCTGAGGTATTCTTTGGAACTCAATTAATCAAGGTTTAAATTTACATATACTTTGTACTATTCAGGAGTAACCAATGCTTCAGAATACAGAGTACAGCTATTAAATTTCCCACAAAAAGCATTTGGAAACTTCTGGGATCCTACATACATGTCAAAAAATAAAAATACTGGTCCTGAGGCGTGCAAGGGGTCCCAAGTAAGCCAACGAAACAAAAAAATCGGAGTATACAACAACCATTAGACAAATACGTGGTATAACACATGCTTACAATCTCAATTATCTTTCTGAGGTATCCTTTGGAACTCAATTAATCAAAGATTCATTTTACATATACTTTGTACTATTCAGGAGTAACCAATGCTTCAGAATACAGAGTACAGCTATTAAATTACCCACAAAACGCATTTGGAAACTTCTGGGATCCTACATACATGTCAAAAAATTAAAAATACTGGTCCTGGGGCATGTAAGGGGTCCCAAGTAAGCCACCGAATCAAACAAATCGAAGTATACCACAACCATTGGACAAATACGTGGTATAACACATGCTTAAAATCTCAATTATCTTTCTGAGGTATCCTTTGGAACTCAATTAATCAAGGTTTCATTTTACATATACTTTGTACTATTCAGGAGTAACCAATGCTTCAGATAAACAGAGTACAGCTATTAAATTTCCCACAAAACGCATTTGAAAACTTCTGGGATCCTACATACATGTCAAAAAATTAAAAATACTGGTCCTGGGGCATGCAAGGGGACCGTAAGCCACCGAAACAAAAAAATAAAATTATACCACAACCATTGGACAAATACATATATATAACACATGCTTAAAATCTCAATTTTCTTTCTGAGGTATTCTTTGGAACTCAATTAATCAAGGTTTAAATTTACATATACTTTGTACTATTCAGGAGTAACCAATGCTTCAGAATACAGAGTACAGCTATTAAATTACCCACAAAACGCATTTGGAAACTTCTGGGATCCTACATACATGTCAAAAAATTAAAAATACGGGTCCTGGGGCAAGCAAGGGGACCGTAGGCCACCGAAAAAAAAAACCGGATTATACCACAACCATTGGACAAATACGTGGTATAACACATGCTTACAATCTCAATTATCTTTCTGAGGTATCCTTTGGAACTCAATTAATCAAAGATTCATTTTACATTTACTTTGTACTATTCAGGAGTAACCAATGCTTCAGAATACAGAGTACAGCTATTAAATTACCCACAAAACGCATTTGAAAACTTCTGGGATCCTACATACATGTCAAAAAATTAAAAATACTGGTCCTGGGGCATGCAAGGGGACCGTAAGCCACCGAAACAAAAAAATAAAATTATACCACAACCATTGGACAAATACATATATATAACACATGCTTAAAATCTCAATTTTCTTTCTGAGGTATTCTTTGGAACTCAATTAATCAAGGTTTAAATTTACATATACTTTGTACTATTCAGGAGTAACCAATGCTTCAGAATACAGAGTACAGCTATTAAATTACCCACAAAACGCATTTGGAAACTTCTGGGATCCTACATACATGTCAAAAAATTAAAAATACTGGTCCTGGGGCATGCAAGGGGTCCCAAGTAAGCCACCGAATCAAACAAATCGAAGTATACCACAACCATTGGACAAATACGTGGTATAACACATGCTTAAAATCTCAATTATCTTTCTGAGGTATCCTTTGGAACTCAATTAATCAAGGTTTCATTTTACATATACTTTGTACTATTCAGGAGTAACCAATGCTTCAGATAAACAGAGTACAGCTATTAAATTACCCACAAAACGCATTTGGAAATTTCTGGGATCCTACATACATGTCAAAAAATTAAAAATACTGGTCCTGGGGCATGCAAGGGGACCGTAAGCCACCGAAACAAAAAAATAAAATTATACCACAACCATTGGACAAATACATATATATAACACATGCTTAAAATCTCAATTTTCTTTCTGAGGTATTCTTTGGAACTCAATTAATCAAGGTTTAAATTTACATATACTTTGTACTATTCAGGAGTAACCAATGCTTCAGAATACAGAGTACAGCTATTAAATTACCCACAAAACGCATTTGGAAACTTCTGGGATCCTACATACATGTCAAAAAATTAAAAATACGGGTCCTGGGGCAAGCAAGGGGACCGTAGGCCACCGAAAAAAAAACCGGATTATACCACAACCATTGGACAAATACGTGGTATAACACATGCTTACAATCTCAATTATCTTTCTGAGGTATCCTTTGGAACTAAATTAATCAAAGATTCATTTTACATATACTTTGTACTATTCAGGAGTAACTAATGCTTCAGAATACAGAGTACAGCTATTAAATTACCCACAAAACGCATTTGGAAACTTCTAGGATCCTACATACATGTCAAAAAATTAAAAATACGGGTCCTGGGGCAAGCAAGGGGACCGTAGGCCACCGAAAAAAAAATCGGATTATACCACAACCATTGGACAAATACGTGGTATAACACATGCTTACAATCTCAATTATCTTTCTGAGGTATCCTTTGGAACTCAATTAATCAAAGATTCATTTTACATATACTTTGTACTATTCAGGAGTAACCAATGATTCAGAATACAGAGTACAGCTATTAAATTACCCACAAAATGCATTTGAAAACTTCTGGGATCCTACATACATGTCAAAAAATTAAAAATACGGGTCCTGGGGCATGCAAGGGGACCGTAGGCCACCGAAAAAAAAATCGGATTATACCACAACCATTGGACAAATACGTGGTATAACACATGCTTACAATCTCAATTATCTTTCTGAGGTATCCTTTGGAACTCAATTAATCAAAGATTCATTTTACATATACTTTGTACTATTCAGGAGTAACCAATGCTTCAGAATACAGAGTACAGCTATTAAATTACCCACAAAACGCATTTAAAAACTTCTGGGATCCTACATACATGTCAAAAAATTAAAAATACGGGTCCTGAGGCATGCAAGGGGACCGTAAGCCACCGAACAAAAAAATCGGATTATACCACAACCATTGGACAAATACATATATATAACACATGTTTAAAATCTCAATTTTCTTTCTGAGGTATTCTTTGGAACTCAATTAATCAAGGTTTCATTTTACATATACTTTGTACTATTCAGGAGTAACCAATGCTTCAGAATACAGAGTACAGCTATTAAATTACCCACAAAACGCATTTGGAAACTTCTGGGATCCTACATACATGTCAAAAAATTAAAAATACGGGTCCTGGGGCAAGCAAGGGGACCGTAGGCCACCGAAAAAAAAATCGGATTATACCACAACCATTGGACAAATACGTGGTATAACACATGCTTACAATCTCAATTATCTTTCTGAGGTATCCTTTGGAACTCAATTAATCAAAGATTCATTTTACATATACTTTGTACTATTCAGGAGTAACCAATGATTCAGAATACAGAGTACAGCTATTAAATTACCCACAAAATGCATTTGAAAACTTCTGGGATCCTACATACATGTCAAAAAATTAAAAATACGGGTCCTGGGGCATGCAAGGGGACCGTAGGCCACCGAAAAAAAAATCGGATTATACCACAACCATTGGACAAATACGTGGTATAACACATGCTTACAATCTCAATTATCTTTCTGAGGTATCCTTTGGAACTCAATTAATCAAAGATTCATTTTACATATACTTTGTACTATTCAGGAGTAACCAATGCTTCAGAATACAGAGTACAGCTATTAAATTACCCACAAAACGCATTTAAAAACTTCTGGGATCCTACATACATGTCAAAAAATTAAAAATACGGGTCCTGAGGCATGCAAGGGGACCGTAAGCCACCGAACAAAAAAATCGGATTATACCACAACCATTGGACAAATACATATATATAACACATGCTTAAAATCTCAATTTTCTTTCTGAGGTATTCTTTGGAACTCAATTAATCAAGGTTTCATTTTACATATACTTTGTACTATTCAGGAGTAACCAATGCTTCAGAATACAGAGTACAGCTATTAAATTACCCACAAAACGCATTTGGAAACTTCTGGGATCCTACATACATGTCAAAAAATTAAAAATACGGGTCCTGGGGCAAGCAAGGGGACCGTAGGCCACCGAAAAAAAAATCGGATTATACCACAACCATTGGACAAATACGTGGTATAACACATGCTTACAATCTCAATTATCTTTCTGAGGTATCCTTTGGAACTCAATTAATCAAAGATTCATTTTACATATACTTTGTACTATTCAGGAGTAACCAATGATTCAGAATACAGAGTACAGCTATTAAATTACCCACAAAATGCATTTGAAAACTTCTGGGATCCTACATACATGTCAAAAAATTAAAAATACGGGTCCTGGGGCATGCAAGGGGACCGTAGGCCACCGAAAAAAAAAAATCGGATTATACCACAACCATTGGACAAATACGTGGTATAACACATGCTTAAAATCTCAATTATCTTTCTGAGGTATCCTTTGGAACTCAATTAATCAAAGATTCATTTTACATATACTTTGTACTATTCAGGAGTAACCAATGCTTCAGAATACAGAGTACAGCTATTAAATTACCCACAAAACGCATTTAAAAACTTCTGGGATCCTACATACATGTCAAAAAATTAAAAATACGGGTCCTGAGGCATGCAAGGGGACCGTAAGCCACCGAACAAAAAAATCGGATTATACCACAACCATTGGACAAATACATATATATAACACATGCTTAAAATCTCAATTTTCTTTCTGAGGTATTCTTTGGAACTCAATTAATCAAGGTTTCATTTTACATATACTTTGTACTATTCAGGAGTAACCAATGCTTCAGAATACAGAGTACAGCTATTAAATTACCCACAAAACGCATTTGGAAACTTCTGGGATCCTACATACATGTCAAAAAATTAAAAATACGGGTCCTGGGGCAAGCAAGGGGACCGTAGGCCACCGAAAAAAAAATCGGATTATACCACAACCATTGGACAAATACGTGGTATAACACATGCTTACAATCTCAATTATCTTTCTGAGGTATCCTTTGGAACTCAATTAATCAAAGATTCATTTTACATATACTTTGTACTATTCAGGAGTAACCAATGATTCAGAATACAGAGTACAGCTATTAAATTACCCACAAAATGCATTTGAAAACTTCTGGGATCCTACATACATGTCAAAAAATTAAAAATACGGGTCCTGGGGCATGCAAGGGGACCGTAGGCCACCGAAAAAAAAATCGGATTATACCACAACCATTGGACAAATACGTGGTATAACACATGCTTACAATCTCAATTATCTTTCTGAGGTATCCTTTGGAACTCAATTAATCAAAGATTCATTTTACATATACTTTGTACTATTCAGGAGTAACCAATGCTTCAGAATACAGAGTACAGCTATTAAATTACCCACAAAAACGCATTTAAAAACTTCTGGGATCCTACATACATGTCAAAAAATTAAAAATACGGGTCCTGAGGCATGCAAGGGGACCGTAAGCCACCGAACAAAAAAATCGGATTATACCACAACCATTGGACAAATACATATATATAACACATGCTTAAAATCTCAATTTTCTTTCTGAGGTATTCTTTGGAACTCAATTAATCAAGGTTTCATTTTACATATACTTTGTACTATTCAGGAGTAACCAATGCTTCAGAATACAGAGTACAGCTATTAAATTACCCACAAAACGCATTTGGAAACTTCTGGGATCCTACATACATGTCAAAAAATTAAAAATACGGGTCCTGGGGCAAGCAAGGGGACCGTAGGCCACCGAAAAAAAAATCGGATTATACCACAACCATTGGACAAATACGTGGTATAACACATGCTTACAATCTCAATTATCTTTCTGAGGTATCCTTTGGAACTCAATTAATCAAAGATTCATTTTACATATACTTTGTACTATTCAGGAGTAACCAATGATTCAGAATACAGAGTACAGCTATTAAATTACCCACAAAATGCATTTGAAAACTTCTGGGATCCTACATACATGTCAAAAAATTAAAAATACGGGTCCTGGGGCATGCAAGGGGACCGTAGGCCACCGAAAAAAAAATCGGATTATACCACAACCATTGGACAAATACGTGGTATAACACATGCTTACAATCTCAATTATCTTTCTGAGGTATCCTTTGGAACTCAATTAATCAAAGATTCATTTTACATATACTTTGTACTATTCAGGAGTAACCAATGCTTCAGAATACAGAGTACAGCTATTAAATTACCCACAAAACGCATTTAAAAACTTCTGGGATCCTACATACATGTCAAAAAATTAAAAATACGGGTCCTGAGGCATGCAAGGGGACCGTAAGCCACCGAACAAAAAAATCGGATTATACCACAACCATTGGACAAATACATATATATAACACATGCTTAAAATCTCAATTTTCTTTCTGAGGTATTCTTTGGAACTCAATTAATCAAGGTTTCATTTTACATATACTTTGTACTATTCAGGAGTAACCAATGCTTCAGAATACAGAGTACAGCTATTAAATTACCCACAAAACGCATTTGGAAACTTCTGGGATCCTACATACATGTCAAAAAATTAAAAATACGGGTCCTGGGGCAAGCAAGGGGACCGTAGGCCACCGAAAAAAAAATCGGATTATACCACAACCATTGGACAAATACGTGGTATAACACATGCTTACAATCTCAATTATCTTTCTGAGGTATCCTTTGGAACTCAATTAATCAAAGATTCATTTTACATATACTTTGTACTATTCAGGAGTAACCAATGATTCAGAATACAGAGTACAGCTATTAAATTACCCACAAAATGCATTTGAAAACTTCTGGGATCCTACATACATGTCAAAAAATTAAAAATACGGGTCCTGGGGCATGCAAGGGGACCGTAGGCCACCGAAAAAAAAATCGGATTATACCACAACCATTGGACAAATACGTGGTATAACACATGCTTACAATCTCAATTATCTTTCTGAGGTATCCTTTGGAACTCAATTAATCAAAGATTCATTTTACATATACTTTGTACTATTCAGGAGTAACCAATGCTTCAGAATACAGAGTACAGCTATTAAATTACCCACAAAACGCATTTAAAAACTTCTGGGATCCTACATACATGTCAAAAAATTAAAAATACGGGTCCTGAGGCATGCAAGGGGACCGTAAGCCACCGAACAAAAAAATCGGATTATACCACAACCATTGGACAAATACATATATATAACACATGCTTAAAATCTCAATTTTCTTTCTGAGGTATTCTTTGGAACTCAATTAATCAAGGTTTCATTTTACATATACTTTGTACTATTCAGGAGTAACCAATGCTTCAGAATACAGAGTACAGCTATTAAATTTCCCACAAAACGCATTTGGAAACTTCTGGGATCCTACATACATGTCAAAAAATAAAAATACTGGTCCTGAGGCGTGCAAGGGGTCCCAAGTAAGCCAACGAAACAAAAAAATCGGAGTATACAACAACCATTAGACAAATACGTGGTATAACACATGCTTACAATCTCAATTATCTTTCTGAGGTATCCTTTGGAACTCAATTAATCAAAGATTCATTTTACATATACTTTGTACTATTCAGGAGTAACCAATGATTCAGAATACAGAGTACAGCTATTAAATTACCCACAAAATGCATTTGAAAACTTCTGGGATCCTACATACATGTCAAAAAATTAAAAATACGGGTCCTGGGGCATGCAAGGGGACCGTAGGCCACCGAAAAAAAAAATCGGATTATACCACAACCATTGGACAAATACGTGGTATAACACATGCTTACAATCTCAATTATCTTTCTGAGGTATCCTTTGGAACTCAATTAATCAAAGATTCATTTTACATATACTTTGTACTATTCAGGAGTAACCAATGCTTCAGAATACAGAGTACAGCTATTAAATTACCCACAAAACGCATTTAAAAACTTCTGGGATCCTACATACATGTCAAAAAATTAAAAATACGGGTCCTGAGGCATGCAAGGGGACCGTAAGCCACCGAACAAAAAAATCGGATTATACCACAACCATTGGACAAATACATATATATAACACATGCTTAAAATCTCAATTTTCTTTCTGAGGTATTCTTTGGAACTCAATTAATCAAGGTTTCATTTTACATATACTTTGTACTATTCAGGAGTAACCAATGCTTCAGAATACAGAGTACAGCTATTAAATTTCCCACAAAACGCATTTGGAAACTTCTGGGATCCTACATACATGTCAAAAAATAAAAATACTGGTCCTGAGGCGTGCAAGGGGTCCCAAGTAAGCCAACGAAACAAAAAAATCGGAGTATACAACAACCATTAGACAAATACGTGGTATAACACATGCTTACAATCTCAATTATCTTTCTGAGGTATCCTTTGGAACTCAATTAATCAAAGATTCATTTTACATATACTTTGTACTATTCAGGAGTAACCAATGCTTCAGAATACAGAGTACAGCTATTAAATTACCCACAAAACGCATTTGGAAACTTCTGGGATCCTACATACATGTCAAAAAATTAAAAATACTGGTCCTGGGGCATGCAAGGGGTCCCAAGTAAGCCACCGAATCAAACAAATCGAAGTATACCACAACCATTGGACAAATACGTGGTATAACACATGCTTAAAATCTCAATTATCTTTCTGAGGTATCCTTTGGAACTCAATTAATCAAGGTTTCATTTTACATATACTTTGTACTATTCAGGAGTAACCAATGCTTCAGATAAACAGAGTACAGCTATTAAATTTCCCACAAAACGCATTTGGAAACTTCTGGGATCCTACATACATGTCAAAAAATTAAAAATACTGGTCCTGGGGCATGCAAGGGGACCGTAAGCCACCGAAACAAAAAAATAAAATTATACCACAACCATTGGACAAATACATATATATAACACATGCTTAAAATCTCAATTTTCTTTCTGAGGTATTCTTTGGAACTCAATTAATCAAAGATTCATTTTACATATACTTTGTACTATTCAGGAGTAACCAATGCTTCAGAATACAGAGTACAGCTATTAAATTACCCACAAAACGCATTTGGAAACTTCTGGGATCCTACATACATGTCAAAAAATTAAAAATACTGGTCCTGGGGCATGCAAGGGGTCCCAAGTAAGCCACCGAATCAAACAAATCGAAGTATACCACAACCATTGGACAAATACGTGGTATAACACATGCTTAAAATCTCAATTATCTTTCTGAGGTATCCTTTGGAACTCAATTAATCAAGGTTTCATTTTACATATACTTTGTACTATTCAGGAGTAACCAATGCTTCAGATAAACAGAGTACAGCTATTAAATTTCCCACAAAACGCATTTGGAAACTTCTGGGATCCTACATACATGTCAAAAAATTAAAAATACTGGTCCTGGGGCATGCAAGGGGACCGTAAGCCACCGAAACAAAAAAATAAAATTATACCACAACCATTGGACAAATACATATATATAACACATGCTTAAAATCTCAATTTTCTTTCTGAGGTATTCTTTGGAACTCAATTAATCAAGGTTTAAATTTACATATACTTTGTACTATTCAGGAGTAACCAATGCTTCAGAATACAGAGTACAGCTATTAAATTACCCACAAAACGCATTTGGAAACTTCTGGGATCCTACATACATGTCAAAAAATTAAAAATACTGGTCCTGGGGCATGCAAGGGGTCCCAAGTAAGCCACCGAATCAAACAAATCGAAGTATACCACAACCATTGGACAAATACGTGGTATAACACATGCTTAAAATCTCAATTATCTTTCTGAGGTATCCTTTGGAACTCAATTAATCAAGGTTTCATTTTACATATACTTTGTACTATTCAGGAGTAACCAATGCTTCAGATAAACAGAGTACAGCTATTAAATTTCCCACAAAACGCATTTGGAAACTTCTGGGATCCTACATACATGTCAAAAAATTAAAAATACTGGTCCTGGGGCATGCAAGGGGACCGTAAGCCACCGAAACAAAAAAATAAAATTATACCACAACCATTGGACAAATACATATATATAACACATGCTTAAAATCTCAATTTTCTTTCTGAGGTATTCTTTGGAACTCAATTAATCAAGGTTTAAATTTACATATACTTTGTACTATTCAGGAGTAACCAATGCTTCAGAATACAGAGTACAGCTATTAAATTACCCACAAAACGCATTTGGAAACTTCTGGGATCCTACATACATGTCAAAAAATTAAAAATACTGGTCCTGGGGCATGCAAGGGGTCCCAAGTAAGCCACCGAATCAAACAAATCGAAGTATACCACAACCATTGGACAAATACGTGGTATAACACATGCTTAAAATCTCAATTATCTTTCTGAGGTATCCTTTGGAACTCAATTAATCAAGGTTTCATTTTACATATACTTTGTACTATTCAGGAGTAACCAATGCTTCAGATAAACAGAGTACAGCTATTAAATTTCCCACAAAACGCATTTGGAAACTTCTGGGATCCTACATACATGTCAAAAAATTAAAAATACTGGTCCTGGGGCATGCAAGGGGACCGTAAGCCACCGAAACAAAAAAATAAAATTATACCACAACCATTGGACAAATACATATATATAACACATGCTTAAAATCTCAATTTTCTTTCTGAGGTATTCTTTGGAACTCAATTAATCAAGGTTTAAATTTACATATACTTTGTACTATTCAGGAGTAACCAATGCTTCAGAATACAGAGTACAGCTATTAAATTACCCACAAAACGCATTTGGAAACTTCTGGGATCCTACATACATGTCAAAAAATTAAAAATACTGGTCCTGGGGCATGCAAGGGGTCCCAAGTAAGCCACCGAATCAAACAAATCGAAGTATACCACAACCATTGGACAAATACGTGGTATAACACATGCTTAAAATCTCAATTATCTTTCTGAGGTATCCTTTGGAACTCAATTAATCAAGGTTTCATTTTACATATACTTTGTACTATTCAGGAGTAACCAATGCTTCAGATAAACAGAGTACAGCTATTAAATTTCCCACAAAACGCATTTGGAAACTTCTGGGATCCTACATACATGTCAAAAAATTAAAAATACTGGTCCTGGGGCATGCAAGGGGACCGTAAGCCACCGAAACAAAAAAATAAAATTATACCACAACCATTGGACAAATACATATATATAACACATGCTTAAAATCTCAATTTTCTTTCTGAGGTATTCTTTGGAACTCAATTAATCAAGGTTTAAATTTACATATACTTTGTACTATTCAGGAGTAACCAATGCTTCAGAATACAGAGTACAGCTATTAAATTACCCACAAAACGCATTTGGAAACTTCTGGGATCCTACATACATGTCAAAAAATTAAAAATACGGGTCCTGGGGCATGCAAGGGGACCGTAGGCCACCGAAAAAAAAATCGGATTATACCACAACCATTGGACAAATACGTGGTATAACACATGCTTACAATCTCAATTATCTTTCTGAGGTATCCTTTGGAACTCAATTAATCAAAGATTCATTTTACATATACTTTGTACTATTCAGGAGTAACCAATGCTTCAGAATACAGAGTACAGCTATTAAATTACCCACAAAACGCATTTAAAAACTTCTGGGATCCTACATACATGTCAAAAAATTAAAAATACGGGTCCTGAGGCATGCAAGGGGACCGTAAGCCACCGAACAAAAAAATCGGATTATACCACAACCATTGGACAAATACATATATATAACACATGCTTAAAATCTCAATTTTCTTTCTGAGGTATTCTTTGGAACTCAATTAATCAAGGTTTCATTTTACATATACTTTGTACTATTCAGGAGTAACCAATGCTTCAGAATACAGAGTACAGCTATTAAATTTCCCACAAAACGCATTTGGAAACTTCTGGGATCCTACATACATGTCAAAAAATAAAAATACTGGTCCTGAGGCGTGCAAGGGGTCCCAAGTAAGCCAACGAAACAAAAAAATCGGAGTATACAACAACCATTAGACAAATACGTGGTATAACACATGCTTACAATCTCAATTATCTTTCTGAGGTATCCTTTGGAACTCAATTAATCAAAGATTCATTTTACATATACTTTGTACTATTCAGGAGTAACCAATGCTTCAGAATACAGAGTACAGCTATTAAATTACCCACAAAACGCATTTGGAAACTTCTGGGATCCTACATACATGTCAAAAAATTAAAAATACTGGTCCTGGGGCATGCAAGGGGTCCCAAGTAAGCCACCGAATCAAACAAATCGAAGTATACCACAACCATTGGACAAATACGTGGTATAACACATGCTTAAAATCTCAATTATCTTTCTGAGGTATCCTTTGGAACTCAATTAATCAAGGTTTCATTTTACATATACTTTGTACTATTCAGGAGTAACCAATGCTTCAGATAAACAGAGTACAGCTATTAAATTTCCCACAAAACGCATTTGGAAACTTCTGGGATCCTACATACATGTCAAAAAATTAAAAATACTGGTCCTGGGGCATGCAAGGGGACCGTAAGCCACCGAAACAAAAAAATAAAATTATACCACAACCATTGGACAAATACATATATATAACACATGCTTAAAATCTCAATTTTCTTTCTGAGGTATTCTTTGGAACTCAATTAATCAAGGTTTAAATTTACATATACTTTGTACTATTCAGGAGTAACCAATGCTTCAGAATACAGAGTACAGCTATTAAATTACCCACAAAACGCATTTGGAAACTTCTGGGATCCTACATACATGTCAAAAAATTAAAAATACTGGTCCTGGGGCATGCAAGGGGTCCCAAGTAAGCCACCGAATCAAACAAATCGAAGTATACCACAACCATTGGACAAATACGTGGTATAACACATGCTTAAAATCTCAATTATCTTTCTGAGGTATCCTTTGGAACTCAATTAATCAAGGTTTCATTTTACATATACTTTGTACTATTCAGGAGTAACCAATGCTTCAGATAAACAGAGTACAGCTATTAAATTTCCCACAAAACGCATTTGGAAACTTCTGGGATCCTACATACATGTCAAAAAATTAAAAATACTGGTCCTGGGGCATGCAAGGGGACCGTAAGCCACCGAAACAAAAAAATAAAATTATACCACAACCATTGGACAAATACATATATATAACACATGCTTAAAATCTCAATTTTCTTTCTGAGGTATTCTTTGGAACTCAATTAATCAAGGTTTAAATTTACATATACTTTGTACTATTCAGGAGTAACCAATGCTTCAGAATACAGAGTACAGCTATTAAATTACCCACAAAACGCATTTGGAAACTTCTGGGATCCTACATACATGTCAAAAAATTAAAAATACTGGTCCTGGGGCATGCAAGGGGTCCCAAGTAAGCCACCGAATCAAACAAATCGAAGTATACCACAACCATTGGACAAATACGTGGTATAACACATGCTTAAAATCTCAATTATCTTTCTGAGGTATCCTTTGGAACTCAATTAATCAAGGTTTCATTTTACATATACTTTGTACTATTCAGGAGTAACCAATGCTTCAGATAAACAGAGTACAGCTATTAAATTTCCCACAAAACGCATTTGGAAACTTCTGGGATCCTACATACATGTCAAAAAATTAAAAATACTGGTCCTGGGGCATGCAAGGGGACCGTAAGCCACCGAAACAAAAAAATAAAATTATACCACAACCATTGGACAAATACATATATATAACACATGCTTAAAATCTCAATTTTCTTTCTGAGGTATTCTTTGGAACTCAATTAATCAAGGTTTAAATTTACATATACTTTGTACTATTCAGGAGTAACAAATGCTTCAGAATACAGAGTACAGCTATTAAATTACCCACAAAACGCATTTGGAAACTTCTGGGATCCTACATACATGTCAAAAAATTAAAAATACGGGTCCTGGGGCATGCAAGGGGACCGTAGGCCACCGAAAAAAAAATCGGATTATACCACAACCATTGGACAAATACGTGGTATAACACATGCTTACAATCTCAATTATCTTTCTGAGGTATCCTTTGGAACTCAATTAATCAAAGATTCATTTTACATATACTTTGTACTATTCAGGAGTAACCAATGCTTCAGAATACAGAGTACAGCTATTAAATTACCCACAAAACGCATTTAAAAACTTCTGGGATCCTACATACATGTCAAAAAATTAAAAATACGGGTCCTGAGGCATGCAAGGGGACCGTAAGCCACCGAACAAAAAAATCGGATTATACCACAACCATTGGACAAATACATATATATAACACATGCTTAAAATCTCAATTTTCTTTCTGAGGTATTCTTTGGAACTCAATTAATCAAGGTTTCATTTTACATATACTTTGTACTATTCAGGAGTAACCAATGCTTCAGAATACAGAGTACAGCTATTAAATTTCCCACAAAACGCATTTGGAAACTTCTGGGATCCTACATACATGTCAAAAAATAAAAATACTGGTCCTGAGGCGTGCAAGGGGTCCCAAGTAAGCCAACGAAACAAAAAAATCGGAGTATACAACAACCATTAGACAAATACGTGGTATAACACATGCTTACAATCTCAATTATCTTTCTGAGGTATCCTTTGGAACTCAATTAATCAAGGTTTCATTTTACATATACTTTGTACTATTCAGGAGTAACCAATGCTTCAGATAAACAGAGTACAGCTATTAAATTTCCCACAAAACGCATTTGAAAACTTCTGGGATCCTACATACATGTCAAAAAATTAAAAATACTGGTCCTGGGGCATGCAAGGGGACCGTAAGCCACCGAAACAAAAAAATAAAATTATACCACAACCATTGGACAAATACATATATATAACACATGCTTAAAATCTCAATTTTCTTTCTGAGGTATTCTTTGGAACTCAATTAATCAAGGTTTAAATTTACATATACTTTGTACTATTCAGGAGTAACCAATGCTTCAGAATACAGAGTACAGCTATTAAATTTCCCACAAAACGCATTTGGAAACTTCTGGGATCCTACATACATGTCAAAAAATAAAAATACTGGTCCTGAGGCGTGCAAGGGGTCCCAAGTAAGCCAACGAAACAAAAAAATCGGAGTATACAACAACCATTAGACAAATACGTGGTATAACACATGCTTACAATCTCAATTATCTTTCTGAGGTATCCTTTGGAACTCAATTAATCAAAGATTCATTTTACATATACTTTGTACTATTCAGGAGTAACCAATGCTTCAGAATACAGAGTACAGCTATTAAATTACCCACAAAACGCATTTGGAAACTTCTGGGATCCTACATACATGTCAAAAAATTAAAAATACGGGTCCTTGGGCATGCAAGGGGACCCAAGTAAGCCACCGAATAAAAAAAATCGGAGTATACCACAACCATTGGACAAATACGTGGTATAACACATGCTTACAATCTCAATTATCTTTCTGAGGTATCCTTTGGAACTCAATTAATCAAAGATTCATTTTACATATACTTTGTACTATTCAGGAGTAACCAATGCTTCAGAATACAGAGTACAGCTATTAAATTACCCACAAAACGCATTTGGAAACTTCTGGGATCCTACATACATGTCAAAAAATTAAAAATACGGGTCCTGGGGCAAGCAAGGGGACCGTAGGCCACCGAAAAAAAAATCGGATTATACCACAACCATTGGACAAATACGTGGTATAACACATGCTTACAATCTCAATTATCTTTCTGAGGTATCCTTTGGAACTCAATTAATCAAAGATTCATTTTACATATACTTTGTACTATTCAGGAGTAACCAATGATTCAGAATACAGAGTACAGCTATTAAATTACCCACAAAATGCATTTGAAAACTTCTGGGATCCTACATACATGTCAAAAAATTAAAAATACGGGTCCTGGGGCATGCAAGGGGACCGTAGGCCACCGAAAAAAAAATCGGATTATACCACAACCATTGGACAAATACGTGGTATAACACATGCTTACAATCTCAATTATCTTTCTGAGGTATCCTTTGGAACTCAATTAATCAAAGATTCATTTTACATATACTTTGTACTATTCAGGAGTAACCAATGCTTCAGAATACAGAGTACAGCTATTAAATTACCCACAAAACGCATTTAAAAACTTCTGGGATCCTACATACATGTCAAAAAATTAAAAATACGGGTCCTGAGGCATGCAAGGGGACCGTAAGCCACCGAACAAAAAAATCGGATTATACCACAACCATTGGACAAATACATATATATAACACATGCTTAAAATCTCAATTTTCTTTCTGAGGTATTCTTTGGAACTCAATTAATCAAGGTTTCATTTTACATATACTTTGTACTATTCAGGAGTAACCAATGCTTCAGAATACAGAGTACAGCTATTAAATTACCCACAAAACGCATTTGGAAACTTCTGGGATCCTACATACATGTCAAAAAATTAAAAATACGGGTCCTGGGGCAAGCAAGGGGACCGTAGGCCACCGAAAAAAAAATCGGATTATACCACAACCATTGGACAAATACGTGGTATAACACATGCTTACAATCTCAATTATCTTTCTGAGGTATCCTTTGGAACTCAATTAATCAAAGATTCATTTTACATATACTTTGTACTATTCAGGAGTAACCAATGATTCAGAATACAGAGTACAGCTATTAAATTACCCACAAAATGCATTTGAAAACTTCTGGGATCCTACATACATGTCAAAAAATTAAAAATACGGGTCCTGGGGCATGCAAGGGGACCGTAGGCCACCGAAAAAAAAAATCGGATTATACCACAACCATTGGACAAATACGTGGTATAACACATGCTTACAATCTCAATTATCTTTCTGAGGTATCCTTTGGAACTCAATTAATCAAAGATTCATTTTACATATACTTTGTACTATTCAGGAGTAACCAATGCTTCAGAATACAGAGTACAGCTATTAAATTACCCACAAAACGCATTTAAAAACTTCTGGGATCCTACATACATGTCAAAAAATAAAAAATACGGGTCCTGAGGCATGCAAGGGGACCGTAAGCCACCGAACAAAAAAATCGGATTATACCACAACCATTGGACAAATACATATATATAACACATGCTTAAAATCTCAATTTTCTTTCTGAGGTATTCTTTGGAACTCAATTAATCAAGGTTTCATTTTACATATACTTTGTACTATTCAGGAGTAACCAATGCTTCAGAATACAGAGTACAGCTATTAAATTACCCACAAAACGCATTTGGAAACTTCTGGGATCCTACATACATGTCAAAAAATTAAAAATACGGGTCCTGGGGCAAGCAAGGGGACCGTAGGCCACCGAAAAAAAAATCGGATTATACCACAACCATTGGACAAATACGTGGTATAACACATGCTTACAATCTCAATTATCTTTCTGAGGTATCCTTTGGAACTCAATTAATCAAAGATTCATTTTACATATACTTTGTACTATTCAGGAGTAACCAATGATTCAGAATACAGAGTACAGCTATTAAATTACCCACAAAATGCATTTGAAAACTTCTGGGATCCTACATACATGTCAAAAAATTAAAAATACGGGTCCTGGGGCATGCAAGGGGACCGTAGGCCACCGAAAAAAAAATCGGATTATACCACAACCATTGGACAAATACGTGGTATAACACATGCTTACAATCTCAATTATCTTTCTGAGGTATCCTTTGGAACTCAATTAATCAAAGATTCATTTTACATATACTTTGTACTATTCAGGAGTAACCAATGCTTCAGAATACAGAGTACAGCTATTAAATTACCCACAAAACGCATTTAAAAACTTCTGGGATCCTACATACATGTCAAAAAATTAAAAATACGGGTCCTGAGGCATGCAAGGGGACCGTAAGCCACCGAACAAAAAAATCGGATTATACCACAACCATTGGACAAATACATATATATAACACATGCTTAAAATCTCAATTTTCTTTCTGAGGTATTCTTTGGTACTCAATTAATCAAGGTTTCATTTTACATATACTTTGTACTATTCAGGAGTAACCAATGCTTCAGAATACAGAGTACAGCTATTAAATTTCCCACAAAACGCATTTGGAAACTTCTGGGATCCTACATACATGTCAAAAAATAAAAATACTGGTCCTGAGGCGTGCAAGGGGTCCCAAGTAAGCCAACGAAACAAAAAAATCGGAGTATACAACAACCATTAGACAAATACGTGGTATAACACATGCTTACAATCTCAATTATCTTTCTGAGGTATCCTTTGGAACTCAATTAATCAAAGATTCATTTTACATATACTTTGTACTATTCAGGAGTAACCAATGATTCAGAATACAGAGTACAGCTATTAAATTACCCACAAAATGCATTTGAAAACTTCTGGGATCCTACATACATGTCAAAAAATTAAAAATACGGGTCCTGGGGCATGCAAGGGGACCGTAGGCCACCGAAAAAAAAATCGGATTATACCACAACCATTGGACAAATACGTGGTATAACACATGCTTACAATCTCAATTATCTTTCTGAGGTATCCTTTGGAACTCAATTAATCAAAGATTCATTTTACATATACTTTGTACTATTCAGGAGTAACCAATGCTTCAGAATACAGAGTACAGCTATTAAATTACCCACAAAACGCATTTAAAAACTTCTGGGATCCTACATACATGTCAAAAAATTAAAAATACGGGTCCTGAGGCATGCAAGGGGACCGTAAGCCACCGAACAAAAAAATCGGATTATACCACAACCATTGGACAAATACATATATATAACACATGCTTAAAATCTCAATTTTCTTTCTGAGGTATTCTTTGGAACTCAATTAATCAAGGTTTCATTTTACATATACTTTGTACTATTCAGGAGTAACCAATGCTTCAGAATACAGAGTACAGCTATTAAATTTCCCACAAAACGCATTTGGAAACTTCTGGGATCCTACATACATGTCAAAAAATAAAAATACTGGTCCTGAGGCGTGCAAGGGGTCCCAAGTAAGCCAACGAAACAAAAAAATCGGAGTATACAACAACCATTAGACAAATACGTGGTATAACACATGCTTACAATCTCAATTATCTTTCTGAGGTATCCTTTGGAACTCAATTAATCAAAGATTCATTTTACATATACTTTGTACTATTCAGGAGTAACCAATGCTTCAGAATACAGAGTACAGCTATTAAATTACCCACAAAACGCATTTGGAAACTTCTGGGATCCTACATACATGTCAAAAAATTAAAAATACGGGTCCTGGGGCAAGCAAGGGGACCGTAGGCCACCGAAAAAAAAATCGGATTATACCACAACCATTGGACAAATACGTGGTATAACACATGCTTACAATCTCAATTATCTTTCTGAGGTATCCTTTGGAACTCAATTAATCAAAGATTCATTTTACATATACTTTGTACTATTCAGGAGTAACCAATGATTCAGAATACAGAGTACAGCTATTAAATTACCCACAAAATGCATTTGAAAACTTCTGGGATCCTACATACATGTCAAAAAATTAAAAATACGGGTCCTGGGGCATGCAAGGGGACCGTAGGCCACCGAAAAAAAAATCGGATTATACCACAACCATTGGACAAATACGTGGTATAACACATGCTTACAATCTCAATTATCTTTCTGAGGTATCCTTTGGAACTCAATTAATCAAAGATTCATTTTACATATACTTTGTACTATTCAGGAGTAACCAATGCTTCAGAATACAGAGTACAGCTATTAAATTACCCACAAAACGCATTTAAAAACTTCTGGGATCCTACATACATGTCAAAAAATTAAAAATACGGGTCCTGAGGCATGCAAGGGGACCGTAAGCCACCGAACAAAAAAATCGGATTATACCACAACCATTGGACAAATACATATATATAACACATGCTTAAAATCTCAATTTTCTTTCTGAGGTATTCTTTGGAACTCAATTAATCAAGGTTTCATTTTACATATACTTTGTACTATTCAGGAGTAACCAATGCTTCAGAATACAGAGTACAGCTATTAAATTTCCCACAAAACGCATTTGGAAACTTCTGGGATCCTACATACATGTCAAAAAATAAAAATACTGGTCCTGAGGCGTGCAAGGGGTCCCAAGTAAGCCAACGAAACAAAAAAATCGGAGTATACAACAACCATTAGACAAATACGTGGTATAACACATGCTTACAATCTCAATTATCTTTCTGAGGTATCCTTTGGAACTCAATTAATCAAAGATTCATTTTACATATACTTTGTACTATTCAGGAGTAACCAATGATTCAGAATACAGAGTACAGCTATTAAATTACCCACAAAATGCATTTGAAAACTTCTGGGATCCTACATACATGTCAAAAAATTAAAAATACGGGTCCTGGGGCATGCAAGGGGACCGTAGGCCACCGAAAAAAAAATCGGATTATACCACAACCATTGGACAAATACGTGGTATAACACATGCTTACAATCTCAATTATCTTTCTGAGGTATCCTTTGGAACTCAATTAATCAAAGATTCATTTTACATATACTTTGTACTATTCAGGAGTAACCAATGCTTCAGAATACAGAGTACAGCTATTAAATTACCCACAAAACGCATTTAAAAACTTCTGGGATCCTACATACATGTCAAAAAATTAAAAATACGGGTCCTGAGGCATGCAAGGGGACCGTAAGCCACCGAACAAAAAAATCGGATTATACCACAACCATTGGACAAATACATATATATAACACATGCTTAAAATCTCAATTTTCTTTCTGAGGTATTCTTTGGAACTCAATTAATCAAGGTTTCATTTTACATATACTTTGTACTATTCAGGAGTAACCAATGCTTCAGAATACAGAGTACAGCTATTAAATTTCCCACAAAACGCATTTGGAAACTTCTGGGATCCTACATACATGTCAAAAAATAAAAATACTGGTCCTGAGGCGTGCAAGGGGTCCCAAGTAAGCCAACGAAACAAAAAAATCGGAGTATACAACAACCATTAGACAAATACGTGGTATAACACATGCTTACAATCTCAATTATCTTTCTGAGGTATCCTTTGGAACTCAATTAATCAAAGATTCATTTTACATATACTTTGTACTATTCAGGAGTAACCAATGATTCAGAATACAGAGTACAGCTATTAAATTACCCACAAAATGCATTTGAAAACTTCTGGGATCCTACATACATGTCAAAAAATTAAAAATACGGGTCCTGGGGCATGCAAGGGGACCGTAGGCCACCGAAAAAAAAATCGGATTATACCACAACCATTGGACAAATACGTGGTATAACACATGCTTACAATCTCAATTATCTTTCTGAGGTATCCTTTGGAACTCAATTAATCAAAGATTCATTTTACATATACTTTGTACTATTCAGGAGTAACCAATGCTTCAGAATACAGAGTACAGCTATTAAATTACCCACAAAACGCATTTAAAAACTTCTGGGATCCTACATACATGTCAAAAAATTAAAAATACGGGTCCTGAGGCATGCAAGGGGACCGTAAGCCACCGAACAAAAAAATCGGATTATACCACAACCATTGGACAAATACATATATATAACACATGCTTAAAATCTCAATTTTCTTTCTGAGGTATTCTTTGGAACTCAATTAATCAAGGTTTCATTTTACATATACTTTGTACTATTCAGGAGTAACCAATGCTTCAGAATACAGAGTACAGCTATTAAATTTCCCACAAAACGCATTTGGAAACTTCTGGGATCCTACATACATGTCAAAAAATAAAAATACTGGTCCTGAGGCGTGCAAGGGGTCCCAAGTAAGCCAACGAAACAAAAAAATCGGAGTATACAACAACCATTAGACAAATACGTGGTATAACACATGCTTACAATCTCAATTATCTTTCTGAGGTATCCTTTGGAACTCAATTAATCAAAGATTCATTTTACATATACTTTGTACTATTCAGGAGTAACCAATGCTTCAGAATACAGAGTACAGCTATTAAATTACCCACAAAACGCATTTGGAAACTTCTGGGATCCTACATACATGTCAAAAAATTAAAAATACTGGTCCTGGGGCATGCAAGGGGTCCCAAGTAAGCCACCGAATCAAACAAATCGAAGTATACCACAACCATTGGACAAATACGTGGTATAACACATGCTTAAAATCTCAATTATCTTTCTGAGGTATCCTTTGGAACTCAATTAATCAAGGTTTCATTTTACATATACTTTGTACTATTCAGGAGTAACCAATGCTTCAGATAAACAGAGTACAGCTATTAAATTTCCCACAAAACGCATTTGGAAACTTCTGGGATCCTACATACATGTCAAAAAATTAAAAATACTGGTCCTGGGGCATGCAAGGGGACCGTAAGCCACCGAAACAAAAAAATAAAATTATACCACAACCATTGGACAAATACATATATATAACACATGCTTAAAATCTCAATTTTCTTTCTGAGGTATTCTTTGGAACTCAATTAATCAAAGATTCATTTTACATATACTTTGTACTATTCAGGAGTAACCAATGCTTCAGAATACAGAGTACAGCTATTAAATTACCCACAAAACGCATTTGGAAACTTCTGGGATCCTACATACATGTCAAAAAATTAAAAATACTGGTCCTGGGGCATGCAAGGGGTCCCAAGTAAGCCACCGAATCAAACAAATCGAAGTATACCACAACCATTGGACAAATACGTGGTATAACACATGCTTAAAATCTCAATTATCTTTCTGAGGTATCCTTTGGAACTCAATTAATCAAGGTTTCATTTTACATATACTTTGTACTATTCAGGAGTAACCAATGCTTCAGATAAACAGAGTACAGCTATTAAATTTCCCACAAAACGCATTTGGAAACTTCTGGGATCCTACATACATGTCAAAAAATTAAAAATACTGGTCCTGGGGCATGCAAGGGGACCGTAAGCCACCGAAACAAAAAAATAAAATTATACCACAACCATTGGACAAATACATATATATAACACATGCTTAAAATCTCAATTTTCTTTCTGAGGTATTCTTTGGAACTCAATTAATCAAAGATTCATTTTACATATACTTTGTACTATTCAGGAGTAACCAATGCTTCAGAATACAGAGTACAGCTATTAAATTACCCACAAAACGCATTTGGAAACTTCTGGGATCCTACATACATGTCAAAAAATTAAAAATACTGGTCCTGGGGCATGCAAGGGGTCCCAAGTAAGCCACCGAATCAAACAAATCGAAGTATACCACAACCATTGGACAAATACGTGGTATAACACATGCTTAAAATCTCAATTATCTTTCTGAGGTATCCTTTGGAACTCAATTAATCAAGGTTTCATTTTACATATACTTTGTACTATTCAGGAGTAACCAATGCTTCAGATAAACAGAGTACAGCTATTAAATTTCCCACAAAACGCATTTGGAAACTTCTGGGATCCTACATACATGTCAAAAAATTAAAAATACTGGTCCTGGGGCATGCAAGGGGACCGTAAGCCACCGAAACAAAAAAATAAAATTATACCACAACCATTGGACAAATACATATATATAACACATGCTTAAAATCTCAATTTTCTTTCTGAGGTATTCTTTGGAACTCAATTAATCAAGGTTTAAATTTACATATACTTTGTACTATTCAGGAGTAACCAATGCTTCAGAATACAGAGTACAGCTATTAAATTACCCACAAAACGCATTTGGAAACTTCTGGGATCCTACATACATGTCAAAAAATTAAAAATACTGGTCCTGGGGCATGCAAGGGGTCCCAAGTAAGCCACCGAATCAAACAAATCGAAGTATACCACAACCATTGGACAAATACGTGGTATAACACATGCTTAAAATCTCAATTATCTTTCTGAGGTATCCTTTGGAACTCAATTAATCAAGGTTTCATTTTACATATACTTTGTACTATTCAGGAGTAACCAATGCTTCAGATAAACAGAGTACAGCTATTAAATTTCCCACAAAACGCATTTGGAAACTTCTGGGATCCTACATACATGTCAAAAAATTAAAAATACTGGTCCTGGGGCATGCAAGGGGACCGTAAGCCACCGAAACAAAAAAATAAAATTATACCACAACCATTGGACAAATACATATATATAACACATGCTTAAAATCTCAATTTTCTTTCTGAGGTATTCTTTGGAACTCAATTAATCAAGGTTTAAATTTACATATACTTTGTACTATTCAGGAGTAACCAATGCTTCAGAATACAGAGTACAGCTATTAAATTACCCACAAAACGCATTTGGAAACTTCTGGGATCCTACATACATGTCAAAAAATTAAAAATACGGGTCCTGGGGCATGCAAGGGGACCGTAGGCCACCGAAAAAAAAATCGGATTATACCACAACCATTGGACAAATACGTGGTATAACACATGCTTACAATCTCAATTATCTTTCTGAGGTATCCTTTGGAACTCAATTAATCAAAGATTCATTTTATAATAACACATAATTTTATATAACACATGCTTAAAATCTCAATTTTCTTTCTGAGGTATTCTTTGGAACTCAATTAATCAAGGTTTAAATTTACATATACTTTGTACTATTCAGGAGTAACCAATGCTTCAGAATACAGAGTACAGCTATTAAATTACCCACAAAACGCATTTGGAAACTTCTGGGATCCTACATACATGTCAAAAAATTAAAAATACGGGTCCTGGGGCATGCAAGGGGACCGTAGGCCACCGAAAAAAAAATCGGATTATACCACAACCATTGGACAAATACGTGGTATAACACATGCTTACAATCTCAATTATCTTTCTGAGGTATCCTTTGGAACTCAATTAATCAAAGATTCATTTTACATATACTTTGTACTATTCAGGAGTAACCAATGCTTCAGAATACAGAGTACAGCTATTAAATTACCCACAAAACGCATTTAAAAACTTCTGGGATCCTACATACATGTCAAAAAATTAAAAATACGGGTCCTGAGGCATGCAAGGGGACCGTAAGCCACCGAACAAAAAAATCGGATTATACCACAACCATTGGACAAATACATATATATAACACATGCTTAAAATCTCAATTTTCTTTCTGAGGTATTCTTTGGAACTCAATTAATCAAGGTTTCATTTTACATATACTTTGTACTATTCAGGAGTAACCAATGCTTCAGAATACAGAGTACAGCTATTAAATTTCCCACAAAACGCATTTGGAAACTTCTGGGATCCTACATACATGTCAAAAAATAAAAATACTGGTCCTGAGGCGTGCAAGGGGTCCCAAGTAAGCCAACGAAACAAAAAAATCGGAGTATACAACAACCATTAGACAAATACGTGGTATAACACATGCTTACAATCTCAATTATCTTTCTGAGGTATCCTTTGGAACTCAATTAATCAAGGTTTCATTTTACATATACTTTGTACTATTCAGGAGTAACCAATGCTTCAGATAAACAGAGTACAGCTATTAAATTTCCCACAAAACGCATTTGAAAACTTCTGGGATCCTACATACATGTCAAAAAATTAAAAATACTGGTCCTGGGGCATGCAACGGGACCGTAAGCCACCGAAACAAAAAAATAAAATTATACCACAACCATTGGACAAATACATATATATAACACATGCTTAAAATCTCAATTTTCTTTCTGAGGTATTCTTTGGAACTCAATTAATCAAGGTTTAAATTTACATATACTTTGTACTATTCAGGAGTAACCAATGCTTCAGAATACAGAGTACAGCTATTAAATTTCCCACAAAACGCATTTGGAAACTTCTGGGATCCTACATACATGTCAAAAAATAAAAATACTGGTCCTGAGGCGTGCAAGGGGTCCCAAGTAAGCCAACGAAACAAAAAAATCGGAGTATACAACAACCATTAGACAAATACGTGGTATAACACATGCTTACAATCTCAATTATCTTTCTGAGGTATCCTTTGGAACTCAATTAATCAAAGATTCATTTTACATATACTTTGTACTATTCAGGAGTAACCAATGCTTCAGAATACAGAGTACAGCTATTAAATTACCCACAAAACGCATTTGGAAACTTCTGGGATCCTACATACATGTCAAAAAATTAAAAATACGGGTCCTTGGGCATGCAAGGGGACCCAAGTAAGCCACCGAATAAAAAAAATCGGAGTATACCACAACCATTGGACAAATACGTGGTATAACACATGCTTACAATCTCAATTATCTTTCTGAGGTATCCTTTGGAACTCAATTAATCAAAGATTCATTTTACATATACTTTGTACTATTCAGGAGTAACCAATGATTCAGAATACAGAGTACAGCTATTAAATTACCCACAAAACGCATTTGGAAACTTCTGGGATCCTACATACATGTCAAAAAATTAAAAATACGGGTCCTGGGGCATGCAAGGGGACCGTAGGCCACCGAAAAAAAAAAACCGGATTATACCACAACCATTGGACAAATACGTGGTATAACACATGCTTACAATCTCAATTATCTTTCTGAGGTATCCTTTGGAACTCAATTAATCAAAGATTCATTTTACATATACTTTGTACTATTCAGGAGTAACCAATGCTTCAGAATACAGAGTACAGCTATTAAATTACCCACAAAACGCATTTAAAAACTTCTGGGATCCTACATACATGTCAAAACATTAAAAATACGGGTCCTGAGGCATGCAAGGGGACCGTAAGCCACCGAACAAAAAAATCGGATTATACCACAACCATTGGACAAATACGTGGTATAACACATGCTTACAATCTCAATTATCTTTCTGAGGTATCCTTTGGAACTCAATTAATCAAAGATTCATTTTACATATACTTTGTACTATTCAGGAGTAACCAATGCTTCAGAATACAGAGTACAGCTATTAAATTACCCACAAAACGCATTTAAAAACTTCTGGGATCCTACATACATGTCAAAAAATTAAAAATACGGGTCCTGAGGCATGCAAGGGGACTGTAAGCCACCGAACAAAAAAATCGGATTATACCACAACCATTGGACAAATACATATATATAACACATGCTTAAAATCTCAATTTTCTTTCTGAGGTATTCTTTGGAACTCAATTAATCAAGGTTTCATTTTACATATACTTTGTACTATTCAGGAGGAACCAATGCTTCAGAATACAGAGTACAGCTATTAAATTTCCCACAAAACGCATTTGGAAACTTCTGGGATCCTACATACATGTCAAAAAATAAAAATACTGGTCCTGAGGCGTGCAAGGGGTCCCAAGTAAGCCAACGAAACAAAAAAATCGGAGTATACAACAACCATTAGACAAATACGTGGTATAACACATGCTTACAATCTCAATTATCTTTCTGAGGTATCCTTTGGAACTCAATTAATCAAGGTTTCATTTTACATATACTTTGTACTATTCAGGAGTAACCAATGCTTCAGATAAACAGAGTACAGCTATTAAATTTCCCACAAAACGCATTTGGAAACTTCTGGGATCCTACATACATGTCAAAAAATTAAAAATACTGGTCCTGGGGCATGCAAGGGGACCGTAAGCCACCGAAACAAAAAAATAAAATTATACCACAACCATTGGACAAATACATATATATAACACATGCTTAAAATCTCAATTTTCTTTCTGAGGTATTCTTTGGAACTCAATTAATCAAGGTTTAAATTTACATATACTTTGTACTATTCAGGAGTAACCAATGCTTCAGAATACAGAGTACAGCTATTAAATTTCCCACAAAACGCATTTGGAAACTTCTGGGATCCTACATACATGTCAAAAAATAAAAATACTGGTCCTGAGGCGTGCAAGGGGTCCCAAGTAAGCCAACGAAACAAAAAAATCGGAGTATACAACAACCATTAGACAAATACGTGGTATAACACATGCTTACAATCTCAATTATCTTTCTGAGGTATCCTTTGGAACTCAATTAATCAAGGTTTCATTTTACATATACTTTGTACTATTCAGGAGTAACCAATGCTTCAGATAAACAGAGTACAGCTATTAAATTTCCCACAAAACGCATTTGGAAACTTCTGGGATCCTACATACATGTCAAAAAATTAAAAATACTGGTCCTGGGGCATGCAAGGGGACCGTAAGCCACCGAAACAAAAAAATAAAATTATACCACAACCATTGGACAAATACATATATATAACACATGCTTAAAATCTCAATTTTCTTTCTGAGGTATTCTTTGGAACTCAATTAATCAAGGTTTAAATTTACATATACTTTGTACTATTCAGGAGTAACCAATGCTTCAGAATACAGAGTACAGCTATTAAATTTCCCACAAAACGCATTTGGAAACTTCTGGGATCCTACATACATGTCAAAAAATAAAAATACTGGTCCTGAGGCGTGCAAGGGGTCCCAAGTAAGCCAACGAAACAAAAAAATCGGAGTATACAACAACCATTAGACAAATACGTGGTATAACACATGCTTACAATCTCAATTATCTTTCTGAGGTATCCTTTGGAACTCAATTAATCAAAGATTCATTTTACATATACTTTGTACTATTCAGGAGTAACCAATGCTTCAGAATACAGAGTACAGCTATTAAATTACCCACAAAACGCATTTGGAAACTTCTGGGATCCTACATACATGTCAAAAAATTAAAAATACTGGTCCTGGGGCATGCAAGGGGTCCCAAGTAAGCCACCGAATCAAACAAATCGAAGTATACCACAACCATTGGACAAATACGTGGTATAACACATGCTTAAAATCTCAATTATCTTTCTGAGGTATCCTTTGGAACTCAATTAATCAAGGTTTCATTTTACATATACTTTGTACTATTCAGGAGTAACCAATGCTTCAGATAAACAGAGTACAGCTATTAAATTTCCCACAAAACGCATTTGGAAACTTCTGGGATCCTACATACATGTCAAAAAATTAAAAATACTGGTCCTGGGGCATGCAAGGGGACCGTAAGCCACCGAAACAAAAAAATAAAATTATACCACAACCATTGGACAAATACATATATATGGGGGCCGTTGGGGCAAGCAAAGTCCCCTTGCTTGCCCCTACGGCAAGCAAGGGGACTTTGTTTGCAAGAGTAAAATCTCAATTTTCTTTCTGAGGTATTCTTTGGAACTCAATTAATCAAGGTTTAAATTTACATATACTTTGTACTATTCAGGAGTAACCAATGCTTCAGAATACAGAGTACAGCTATTAAATTACCCACAAAACGCATTTGGAAACTTCTGGGATCCTACATACCTGTCAACAAAATAAAAATACGGGTCCTGGGGCAAGCAAGGGGACCGTAGGCCACCGAAAAAAAAAACCGGATTATACCACAACCATTGGACAAATACGTGGTATAACACATGCTTACAATCTCAATTATCTTTCTGAGGTATCCTTTGGAACTCAATTAATCAAAGATTCATTTTACATATACTTTGTACTATTCAGGAGTAACCAATGCTTCAGAATACAGAGTACAGCTATTAAATTACCCACAAAACGCATTTGAAAACTTATGGGATCCTACATACATGTCAAAAAATTAAAAATACGGGTCCTGGGGCATGCAAGGGGACCGTAAGCCACCGAACAAAAAAATCGGATTATACCACAACCATTGGACAAATACATATACATAACACATGCTTAAAATCTCAATTTTCTTTCTGAGGTATTCTTTGGAACTCAATAAATCAAGGTTTAAATTTACATATACTTTGTACTATTCAGGAGTAACCAATGCTTCAGAATACAGAGTACAGCTATTAAATTACCCACAAAACGCATTTGGAAACTTCTGGGATCCTACATACATGTCAAAAAATTAAATATACGGGTCCTGGGGCAAGCAAGGGGACCGTAGGCCACCGAAAAAAAAAACCGGATTATACCACAACCATTGGACAAATACGTGGTATAACACATGCTTACAATCTCAATTATCTTTCTGAGGTATCCTTTGGAACTCAATTAATCAAAGATTCATTTTACATATACTTTGTACTATTCAGGAGTAACCAATGCTTCAGAATACAGAGTACAGCTATTAAATTACCCACAAAACGCATTTGAAAACTTCTGGGATCCTACATACATGTCAAAAAATTAAAAATACGGGTCCTGGGGCATGCAAGGGGACCGTAAGCCACCGAACAAAAAAATCGGATTATACCACAACCATTGGACAAATACATATACATAACACATGCTTAAAATCTCAATTTTCTTTCTGAGGTATTCTTTGGAACTCAATAAATCAAGGTTTAAATTTACATATACTTTGTACTATTCAGGAGTAACCAATGCTTCAGAATACAGAGTACAGCTATTAAATTACCCACAAAACGCATTTGGAAACTTCTGGGATCCTACATACATGTCAAAAAATTAAAAATACTGGTCCTGGGGCATGCAAGGGGACCCAAGTAAGCCACCGAATAAAAAAAATCGGAGTATACCACAACCATTGGACAAATACGTGGTATAACACATGCTTAAAATCTCAATTTTCTTTCTGAGGTATTCTTTGAAACTCAATTAATCAAAGATTCATTTTACATATACTTTGTACTATTCAGGAGTAACCAATGCTTCAGAATACAGAGTACAGCTATTAAATTACCCACAAAACGCATTTGGAAACTTCTGGGATCCTACATACATGTCAAAAAATTAAAAATACGGGTCCTGGGGCAAGCAAGGGGACCGTAGGCCACCGAAAAAAAAATCGGATTATACCACAACCATTGGACAAATACGTGGTATAACACATGCTTACAATCTCAATTATCTTTCTGAGGTATCCTTTGGAACTCAATTAATCAAAGATTCATTTTACATATACTTTGTACTATTCAGGAGTAACCAATGATTCAGAATACAGAGTACAGCTATTAAATTACCCACAAAATGCATTTGAAAACTTCTGGGATCCTACATACATGTCAAAAAATTAAAAATACGGGTCCTGGGGCATGCAAGGGGACCGTAGGCCACCGAAAAAAAAATCGGATTATACCACAACCATTGGACAAATACGTGGTATAACACATGCTTACAATCTCAATTATCTTTCTGAGGTATCCTTTGGAACTCAATTAATCAAAGATTCATTTTACATATACTTTGTACTATTCAGGAGTAACCAATGATTCAGAATACAGAGTACAGCTATTAAATTACCCACAAAATGCATTTGAAAACTTCTGGGATCCTACATACATGTCAAAAAATTAAAAATACTGGTCCTGGGGCATGCAAGGGGACCCAAGTAAGCCACCGAATCAAAAAAATCGGTGTATACCACAACCATTGGACAAATACATATATATAACACATGCTTAAAATCTCAATTTTCATTCTGAGGTATTCTTTGGAACTCAATTAATCAAGGTTTGAATTTACATATACTTTGTACTATTCAGGAGTAACCAATGCTTCAGAATACAGAGTACAGCTATTAAATTACCCACAAAACGCATTTGGAAACTTCTGGGATCCTACATACATGTCAAAAAATTAAAAATACTGGTCCTGGGGCATGCAAGGGGACCCAAGTAAGCCACCGAATCAAAAAAATCGGAGTATACCACAACCATTGGACAAATACGTGGTATAACACATGCTTAAAATTTTAATTATCTTTCTGAGGTATTCTTTGGAACTCAATTAATCAAGGTTTGAATTTACATATACTTTGTACTATTCAGGAGTAACCAATGCTTCAGAATACAGAGTACAGCTATTAAATTACCCACAAAACGCATTTGAAAACTTCTGGGATCCTACATACATGTCAAAAAATTAAAAATACGGGTCCTGGGGCATGCAAGGGGACCGTAAGCCACCGAACAAAAAAATCGGATTATACCACAACCATTGGACAAATACATATACATAACACATGCTTAAAATCTCAATTTTCTTTCTGAGGTATTCTTTGGAACTCAATAAATCAAGGTTTAAATTTACATATACTTTGTACTATTCAGGAGTAACCAATGCTTCAGAATACAGAGTACAGCTATTAAATTACCCACAAAACGCATTTGGAAACTTCTGGGATCCTACATACATGTCAAAAAATTAAAAATACTGGTCCTGGGGCATGCAAGGGGACCCAAGTAAGCCACCGAATAAAAAAAATCGGAGTATACCACAACCATTGGACAAATACGTGGTATAACACATGCTTAAAATCTCAATTTTCTTTCTGAGGTATTCTTTGAAACTCAATTAATCAAAGATTCATTTTACATATACTTTGTACTATTCAGGAGTAACCAATGCTTCAGAATACAGAGTACAGCTATTAAATTACCCACAAAACGCGGAGTAACGGAGTAACCAATGCTTCAGAATACAGAGTACAGCTATTAAATTACCCACAAAATGCATTTGGAAACTTCTGGGATCCTACATACATGTCAAAAAATTAAAAATACGGGTCCTGGGGCAAGCAAGGGGACCGTAGGCCACCGAAAAAAAAAATCGGATTATACCACAACCATTGGACAAATACGTGGTATAACACATGCTTACAATCTCAATTATCTTTCTGAGGTATTCTTTTGGAACTCAATTAATCAAAGATTCATTTTACATATACTTTGTACTATTCAGGAGTAACCAATGATTCAGAATACAGAGTACAGCTATTAAATTACCCACAAAATGCATTTGAAAACTTCTGGGATCCTACATACATGTCAAAAAATTAAAAATACGGGTCCTGGGGCATGCAAGGGGACCGTAGGCCACCGAAAAAAAAATCGGATTATACCACAACCATTGGACAAATACGTGGTATAACACATGCTTACAATCTCAATTATCTTTCTGAGGTATCCTTTGGAACTCAATTAATCAAAGATTCATTTTACATATACTTTGTACTATTCAGGAGTAACCAATGATTCAGAATACAGAGTACAGCTATTAAATTACCCACAAAATGCATTTGAAAACTTCTGGGATCCTACATACATGTCAAAAAATTAAAAATACTGGTCCTGGGGCATGCAAGGGGACCCAAGTAAGCCACCGAATCAAAAAAATCGGAGTATACCACAACCATTGGACAAATACATATATATAACACATGCTTAAAATCTCAATTTTCTTTCTGAGGTATTCTTTGGAACTCAATTAATCAAGGTTTGAATTTACATATACTTTGTACTATTCAGGAGTAACCAATGCTTCAGAATACAGAGTACAGCTATTAAATTACCCACAAAACGCATTTGGAAACTTCTGGGATCCTACATACATGTCAAAAAATTAAAAATACTGGTCCTGGGGCATGCAAGGGGACCCAAGTAAGCCACCGAATCAAAAAAATCGGAGTATACCACAACCATTGGACAAATACGTGGTATAACACATGCTTAAAATTTTAATTATCTTTCTGAGGTATTCTTTGGAACTCAATTAATCAAGGTTTGAATTTACATATACTTTGTACTATTCAGGAGTAACCAATGCTTCAGAATACAGAGTACAGCTATTAAATTACCCACAAAACGCATTTGGAAACTTCTGGGATCCTACATACATGTCAAAAAATTAAAAATACGGGTCCTGGGGCAAGCAAGGGGACCGTAGGCCACCGAAAAAAAAATCGGATTATACCACAACCATTGGACAAATACGTGGTATAACACATGCTTACAATCTCAATTATCTTTCTGAGGTATCCTTTGGAACTCAATTAATCAAAGATTCATTTTACATATACTTTGTACTATTCAGGAGTAACCAATGCTTCAGAATACAGAGTACAGCTATTAAATTACCCACAAAATGCATTTGAAAACTTCTGGGATCCTACATACATGTCAAAAAATTAAAAATACGGGTCCTGGGGCATGCAAGGGGAACGTAAGCCACCGAACAAAAAAATCGGATTATACCACAACCATTGGACAAATACATATATATAACACATGCTTGAATCTCAATTTTCTTTCTGAGGTATTCTTTGGAACTCAGTTAATCAAGGTTTAAATTTACATATACTTTGTACTATTCAGGAGTAACCAATGCTTCAGAATACAGAGTACAGCTATTAAATTTCCCACAAAACGCATTTGGAAACTTCTGGGATCCTACATACATGTCAAAAAATAAAAATACTGGTCCTGGGGCATGCAAGGGGACCCAAGTAAGCCACCGAATCAAAAAAATCGGAGTATACCACAACCATTGGACAAATACGTGGTATAACACATGCTTAAAATTTTAATTATCTTTCTGAGGTATCCTTTGGAACTCAATTAATCAAAGATTCATTTTACATATACTTTGTACTATTCAGGAGTAACCAATGCTTCAGAATACAGAGTACAGCTATTAAATTACCCACAAAATGCATTTGAAAACTTCTGGGATCCTACATACATGTCAAAAAATTAAAAATACGGGTCCTGGGGCATGCAAGGGGAACGTAAGCCACCGAACAAAAAAATCGGATTATACCACAACCATTGGACAAATACATATATATAACACATGCTTGAATCTCAATTTTCTTTCTGAGGTATTCTTTGGAACTCAGTTAATCAAGGTTTAAATTTACATATACTTTGTACTATTCAGGAGTAACCAATGCTTCAGAATACAGAGTACAGCTATTAAATTTCCCACAAAACGCATTTGGAAACTTCTGGGATCCTACATACATGTCAAAAAATAAAAATACTGGTCCTGGGGCATGCAAGGGGACCCGAGTAAGCCACCGAATCAAAAAAATCGGAGTATACCACAACCATTGGACAAATACGTGGTATAACACATGCTTAAAATTTTAATTATCTTTCTGAGGTATCCTTTGGAACTCAATTAATCAAGGTTTCATTTTACATATACTTTGTACTATTCAGGAGTAACCAATGCTTCAGAATACAGAGTACAGCTATTAAATTACCCACAAAACGCATTTGGAAACTTCTGGGATCCTACATACATGTCAAAAAATTAAAAATGCGGGTCCTGGGGCATGCAAGGGGACCGTAAGCCACCGAACAAAAAAATCGGATTATACCACAACCATTGGACAAATACATATATATAACACATGCTTAAAATCTCAATTTTCTTTCTGAGGTATTCTTTGGAACTCAATTAATCAAGGTTTGAATTTACATATACTTTGTACTATTCAGGAGTAACCAATGCTTCAGAATACAGAGTACAGCTATAAAATTACCCACAAAACGCATTTGGAAACTTCTGGGATCCTACATACATGTCAAAAAATAAAAATACTGGTCCTGGGGCATGCAAGGGGACCCAAGTAAGCCACCGAATCAAAAAAATCGGAGTATACCACAACCATTGGACAAATACGTGGTATAACACATGCTTAAAATTTTAATTATCTTTCTGAGGTATCCTTTGGAACTCAATTAATCAAGGTTTCATTTTACATATACTTTGTACTATTCAGGAGTAACCAATGCTTCAGAATACAGAGTACAGCTATTAAATTACCCACAAAACGCATTTGGAAACTTCTGGGATCCTACATACATGTCAAAAAATTAAAAATACGGGTCCTGGGGCATGCAAGGGGACCGTAAGCCACCGAACAAAAAAATCGGATTATACCACAACCATTGGACAAATACATATACATAACACATGCTTAAAATCTCAATTTTCTTTCTGAGGTATTCTTTGGAACTCAATTAATCAAGGTTTGAATTTACATATACTTTGTACTATTCAGGAGTAACCAATGCTTCAGAATACAGAGTACAGCTATTAAATTACCCACAAAACGCATTTGGAAACTTCTGGGATCCTACATACATGTCAAAAAATTAAAAATACTGGTCCTGGGGCATGCAAGGGGACCCAAGTAAGCCACCGAATCAAAAAAATCGGAGTATACCACAACCATTGGACAAATACGTGGTATAACACATGCTTAAAATCTCAATTTTCTTTCTGAGGTATCCTTTGGAACTCAATTAATCAAAGATTCATTTTACATATACTTTGTACTATTCAGGAGTAACCAATGCTTCAGAATACAGAGTACAGCTATTAAATTACCCACAAAACGCATTTGAAAACTTCTGGGATCCTACATACATGTCAAAAAATAAAAATACTGGTCCTGGGGCATGCAAGGGGTCTCAAGTAAGCCAACGAAACAAAAAAATCGGAGTATACCACAACCATTAGACAAATACGTGGTATAACACATGCTTACAATCTCAATTATCTTTCTGAGGTATCCTTTGGAACTCAATTAATCAAAGATTCATTTTACATATACTTTGTACTATTCAGGAGTAACCAATGGTTCAGAATACAGAGTACAGCTATTAAATTTCCCAAAAAACGCATTTGGAAACTTCTGGGATCCTACATTTATGTCAAAAAAATAAAAGGTTTGATTTTACATATACTTTGTACGTACAAAGTATATGTAAATATGTACTTGACTTGATTAAAAAATTATTTAATTTCCAAATACCATAAAATTTTTATAGAACTATGTTCAAGTTGTCCTTCTCATTGAAAAATTCAACAAGTTTGTGGGATTCCACATTTTCAGAATGCGAGCTATGAATATTTTTAAAGCGGTTTTATATATTCTGAAGAATTGGTTTCTGCTGTATTCCACAAAATATTAATAAATTCAAAAAATAGCTAACTGGGTTCCTAAGCCCTCCTCAGGACAGTTATTTACATTTTAGGGGGATGTTACTCGAAAAATCTATTGTATTTGTTTGAAATTTCTGACTCAAAAGTATCACAAGGACACCCTGAACATAGTTCTTTAAAAACTTTATGGTATTTGTTCTTCAAAATCCAAAGGTAAAGTCACAAAGATTCGAAAAATTGAAAAATGAGTTCCCATGATTTCAATGAGTTTACTGTGTTATACAATTGCTTTGGTAAAAAACAATTTTGTAGTTGAGTGTTTTATTGGGTGTTATTGTAAAAAAAGGCAACGTTGCGAAAGGCGCAATTTTCGAAAAATTGCGATTTTCAATCATAATTTTAAGAATGAAAAAATTGCCTAAACAAGATGAATTTGGTATTTTAGGATAGGAAATTTAAAAAAGTTTCAATTCATTCAATTTCTGGACACATTGATGCGTAATTTTCTATTTTATGAACGAAAAACCCCAATTTTTACTATACCCTCGAGAGGCGATTGGCCTCCGATACTAGCGAACCTGGTGCGGAATCTTGGGACCCTTTAATGTACACCCGCCGTTCCTTCCAAGAGACTGGGATAGCGCGAGAGTGTACCTTTCCTATTATATCGTGCCCAGTCAATCAACTTTGAAAACAAAATGAAGCGCCACACGTCGCTCAATGCGGATGTGAAGGAAACCAATACGGCAATGAGAAAAATTCTATGAAATATTGCCTTTATATTAACTCAAATAACTTAAAAACTAATACCCCCTCCCAAAAATTATTTGCTGGGTTTGTAGAAGAGAATTAGCTATTCCAAATAAGACAAAAACGGAAGAGGAGGGGATTATAGTTAATTATCGGCAGCGATTTTCCGAGGGGTTCGCAACTCAAAAGAATCTCGTACACTTGCCCGAGAATCGATTCTGGAATCCCAAATCAGAATCAAGAATCATTGAAAATGACGCCAGAATCCAAAAATGATTCAAGAAAACTGTTTACTGAAATCGTCTTTAACTACTTAAACGAAAAAGACGAAGAAAAAGATAGACGCCAGAATCTTTAAAATTGACGCCAGAATCTTTGATATTGACGCCAGAATCTTCAAAATTGACGCCAGAATCAGAACCCGATTCTGGCGTCTCGTACACCTGGCGGCCGAGTTGCGAACCCCTCGCGATTTTCGCTAAAGCCATTTCCCCGTAAGCCCTGTGTAAAACACGGAAGCGATTTTGGGGTACTAGAAAGGGACAAAAAATTCCCAAACTCGAGTTACGCTGTTCAAAAAGTTCCCAAACTCGAGGAGGCGCGCTGTTCAAAAAATTCCAAAAATCGGGGCGCGCAGTTCAAAGCAAAAAAATATCCAAAAGTCATCTATTGGTCAGAATTTGCAACTTTCCTTCCGTGTTCCTCCTCATAAGACAAGTTGTACAGAATTCCTACGGGAAACTTAACAAAATGTTATAAACGACACAATAAATCTAATGGGATGAAGATAAAAAGCCTTAAAACCAGTGTTGTCAAAATCAAATGAAAAAGTGATTTAAATCTAAATCAAATCATTTCGTAAAAATCGCTAAAATCAAAATCTTAAATCAAATCAAATCATTTTTTCTAAATGATTTAAATCGAAATTTAAATCATAAATCAAAATCATTCGAAAATGATTTAAATCGCGATTTAAATCGCTTTTGAAATCAAAATCAAAATCAAAATCAATTGCCTGCTCTCAAATTTATATTTGAACAAAAATTAGATTTTACAAATTTTTATAGATCTTCAATAACAACAAGTACTCCAAAAGCTTATCAGAAAGACGGTTTCTTCGGGAAGTTAAGACTAGTGCTGCTGCACTAAACAGTCTTTCTACTGGGGCGCTGGAAGGAAGCGCGGAATTGTACCGTAGAAAAATTTTTTTAATTGCTGGATGGCGATCCAGCATAGACAGAGTTTTATCCTTATCGCACAAATAAAGGTCGATTTCGTCTTTCGTCGGAGAATCATTCTCATCAAAGTTAAACAGTTCGTTGGCATTGGCAGACGACAAATTTCCTTGATGTTCAGTTCTTGTAAAACTGTTCATGGCAATTCGGGCAGAAAGTTTTTGTCGAGCTCGATTTTTTTCAGCGTCACCTTTTAGCCAGGCAAATTTAAACGCTGGATGTGAGACGGCCGCTAAAACATAGTCGTCGGAATCAAAACAATATCCAAATCTACAAATATTGAGATGTAAGTCAGAGGAAATATTTGTAGATTATGAAAAGTATACCTTTCTTCTAGCTTAACTAATATTCCATCCCGTAGTGATGCACAGATCTCCAACACCAGCTCAGACAATTTTGACTTGAGCATCATAATCGTTGGAAGGACGAGACCAAGAAAACAGTTTTTCTCGCCTTGCAAGACATCAAGATAAATTGCAATTGGAGCCATAAGAGACAAATATTCTCTCAGTAAATTGTGCTCGTCTTGTTCTATTGGCGGGACTTGAAGCTTCTCACAGAGTTTCCTAAGCTTGATGGGGTCTACGGAAAGCAACACTCTTAAGGAGTCGAAGAAAGAATTCCAACGAGTGGCACAGGGAGTTGGAAGTTGACGGCCTGTTATTGTAATATATGTACAACAATATGTTATAGAAATTACTGGAAATGTAATACCTATAATCTGGGTGCAAAATTCTGCAGCCTTAGTGCTTCGACCACATTTGTTCCATAAATCCTGAATTTTCTTCATTGAGTGATCAAATTTTGATTGAAACGCCTTTGAACAACTCTTAAGTACTGTTTCCACATCGGCTCTAGCCAATAAATTTAAGGTATGACTGGCACATCTAATATGAGCAGGCAGCCACACATGGTAGGTTAGAGCGTTGTCTAGAATACGGGATTCAAAAATATCAAACAAATCTCCCGATTGAGATTCGAATTCCAGCTCAACAAAACCACCAAGCATCTCGTCAGAATCTTCTAGCAGCTCACTTAATTCTTGTTCCTCAAATGTTTCAGTGACGACAACTGATGCCTCAGAAGCTTTATTGTTAAAATAGTCTTTAATGGCCTTAACAAAATTAAGCCCATTATCAGTGACTATATGTTGCACTTTACCTTCGAGTTGATATTCTTGAATGATAGTACTAATTAATTCTGAGATTCTTGAATACGTTTGAGAGCCTAATAAAGAAAAACTAAAAATTTTGAAAAAATTTTGAGATCTGTAAATCAAATACCAAAAAAACGTTTTAGCGCCAATGCTCGGGAATGCCTTGTTAAGCCAGTTTCGTCTAACCAATGAACAGTAATTCCAAGGAAAGCGCGCCGTTGAGAGCTCCAGGCATCAGCTGTAAGACAAACGGTACTCACTTTGGACAAAAGAGACACTAACTCATCCTTATAACGATTAAATTCTTTCGCGATCATGGCCGCCAAAGTGTTTCTTGAAAACATTTGGAATTTTGGATTTAAACTGCCGATCAGCTTGATGAAATTAGGCGAATCAACAGTACTAAGAGGCCTAGCATCAGCTACAATATAATCTAGCATTATGCCAGCAATGACATCCTGCTCAGTTGACGGAAGCTTCTTCTTTGAAAAAAAATTGTCCAATAATTTTTTTTTACAAACACTGCTATCTTCTGTTGAACTTGAAGCTGGCCTTTTGCTTGATGAACGTGACTTTTGATTAAGACGATCTTCCTTCAGCTTATCTATGTATGACTTATATTCTTTCGGATGGGATTTCTACCAATGCAACATAATAAAATATAAAAACAGGTTGTAAATTTCTAAATAAAGCGAAACGAATGCATACAAAATGTCTTGAGAAATTAGTGTTTGCAGTCCTGCGACCGGAAATTTGATGATTGCATATACTACACTTCCCACGAATATTTTCCAACACGCCGGGCAATGAATTTTGTAAAGTTTCACTAAACACGTACATAGCAAAGATAGTAATCTTGTACCATGGAAGCTTGTTGTGAACGGTGACAACTTCTTCGTTATCTTCACTCTCAAACTCGTCAATATTTGTCTCATCCATTGCTGTAAATTGAAATTGACAGGCAGAGAAACGAAGACTAACTGTTGACTACACTAACAGAAGTACAGAACAATGCATCAATCTCGCGCCAACATCGCGGGAATGACGCTCTTCACAAAAATGACTTTTTTAATTTAAAAAAATGATTTTGATTTAAAAAAATGATTTATTTGTGCAAAAATCAAATCAAAAATCGCAAAATTTGAAAAAGATTTAAATCAAAATCAAAATCATGAAAAAAAGATTTAAATCGCGATTTAAATCATTTTTGATTTAAATCGCCAAAGATTTTGACAACACTGCTTGTTTATGTAAATGAATAGACAAAACTTCTAGCCAGGTAACTTGCAGGTAACCTGGAATTGCCAATCATAATTAATAATACTGAAAAATAACACAAGATATATGGCATGGAGTATGTACTTTTAAAAAATGGTTGTGATTGGGTGAAGTCAATTATTTATACTCTTACCATAACATGC
>JAUANT010000045.1:0-133000 GCA_030770115.1 Daphnia galeata | reverse complement strand
CCAGTTCTGGGTTCTGCTTCTTCATCATATCACCAAATATGAAGGTTTTCTGTTGCACGGTATTCTAGTTGTAGAATTTAGAAGTTGTTACATTTTTGAAAATGAGCGTTATTTTTTCCATGAGTATTTTTTACCCCAGACCACCTCATAAATGGTATCATTAACAAATAATGGTTCTGGGGCATACTAGAGGACCCAAGTACAGCAACCATAGAAAAAAATTGGAAGATACCGTAGCCATTGTGTTTATACGGGCTGTAACATAAGCGCAAAATAAAAATGTTCTTCCTGAGGGCGGCATTGAAACCCAGTCAATCAAATTTTTGATTTTATTAATACTTTGTACAATACAGCAGTAACCATTAGTCCAGAATATATTTTACAGGTATATGACTACCCATAATACCTATTTTAAAATTTCTGGAATCCAACCAACATGTTCAATTTTGAAACTTAACAATTAGTTCACAGGATTACATTTTTCATTTGATTTCTTTAAGTCTTTTTTACCCTAGGCCTCCTTGTAAATGGTATCCTTGAAAAATAATGGTTCTGGGGCATACTAGGGGACCCTAGTACACCAACCTTAGGAAAAAATTGGAAGATACCATAGCCATTGTGTTTATACGGGCTGTAACATAAGCGCAAAATAAAAATGTTCTTCCTGAGGGCGGCATTGAATCCCAGTCAATCAAATTTTGATTTTATTAATACTTTGTACAATCCAGGAGTAACAATTAGTCCAGAATATATTGTATATGTATTAGACTACCTATAATACCCATTTTAAAATTTTTGGAATCATACAAACATGTTCAGTTTTGAAACTAAACATTTAGTTCACAGGATTACATTTTTCATTTGATTTCTTTAAGTCTTTTTTACCGCAGACCTCCTTACAAATGATATAATTGACAAATAATGGTTCTGGGGCATACTACGGGACCCTAGTACACCAACCATAGAAAAAAATTGGAAGAAACCATAGCCATTGTGTTTATACGGGCTGTAACATAAGCGCAAAATAAAAATGTTCTTCCTGAGGGCGGCATTGAATCCCAGTCAATCAACTTTTTGATTTTATTAATACTTTGTACAATCCAGGAGTAACAATTAGTCCAGAATATATTGTATATGTATTAGACTACCTATAATACCAATTTTAAAGTTTTTGGAATCATACAAAAATGTTCAATTTTGAAACTAAACAATTAGTTCACAGGATTACATTTTTCATTTGATTTCTTTAAGTCTTTTTTACCGCAGACCTCCTTACAAATGATATAATTGACAAATAATGGTTCTGGGGCATACTACGGGACCCAAGTACACCAACCATAGAAAAAAATTTGTATTATATCATAGCCATTGTGTTAATACGGGCTATAACATAAGCGCAAAATAAAAGTTTTCTTCCTGAGGGACGCTTTGAAACCCAGTCAATCAACTTTTTGATTTTATTAATACTTTGTACAATCCAGGAGTAACAATTAGTCCAGAATATATTGTATATGTATTAGACTACCTATAATACCAATTTTAAAGTTTTTGGAATCATACAAACATGTTCAATTTTGAAACTAAACATTTAGTTCACAGGATTACATTTTTCATTTGATTTCTTTAAGTCTTTTTTACCCTAGGCCTCCTTGTAAATGGTATCCTTGACAAATAATGGTTCTGGGGCATACTAGGGGACCCTAGTACACCAACCATAGAAAAAAATTGGAAGATACCACAGCCATTGTGTTAATACGGGCTATAACATAAGCGCAAAATAAAAGTTTTCTTCCTGAGGGACGCTTTGAATCCCAGTCAATCAACTTTTTGATTTTATTAATACTTTGTACAATCCAGGAGTAACAATTAGTCCAGAATATATTGTATATGTATTAGACTACCTATAATATCAATTTTAAAGTTTTTGGAATCATACAAACATGTTCAATTTTGAAACTAAACATTTAGTTCACAGGATTACATTTTTCATTTGATTTCTTTAAGTCTTTTTTACCCTAGGCCTCCTTGTAAATGGTATCCTTGACAAATAATGGTTCTGGGGCATACTAGGGGACCCTAGTACACCAACCATAGAAAAAAATTGGAAGATACCATAGCCATTGTGTTTATACGGGCTGTAACATAAGCGCAAAATAAAAATGTTCTTCCTGAGGGCGGCATTGAATCCCAGTCAATCAACTTTTTGATTTTATTAATACTTTGTACAATCCAGGAGTAACAATTAGTCCAGAATATATTGTATATGTATTAGACTACCTATAATACCAATTTTAAAGTTTTTGGAATCATACAAACATGTTCAATTTTGAAACTAAACATTTAGTTCACAGGATTACATTTTTCATTTGATTTCTTTAAGTCTTTTTTACCCTAGGCCTCCTTGTAAATGGTATCCTTGACAAATAATGGTTCTGGGGCATACTACGGGACCCTAGTACACCAACCATAGAAAAAAATTGGAAGATACCATAGCCATTGTGTTTATACGGGCTGTAACATAAGCGCAAAATAAAAATGTTCTTCCTGAGGGCGGCATTGAATCCCAGTCAATCAACTTTTTGATTTTATTAATACTTTGTACAATCCAGGAGTAACAATTAGTCCAGAATATATTGTATATGTATTAGACTACCTATAATACCCATTTTAAAATTTTTGGAATCATACAAACATGTTCAATTTTGAAACTAAACAATTAGTTCACAGGATTACATTTTTTATTTGATTTCTTTAAGTCTTTTTTACCGCAGACCTCCTTACAAATGATATAATTGACAAATTATGGTTCTGGGGCATACTACGGGACCCAAGTACAGTACCTTTCAAGAAAATGTGTCTGGCCACCATTTACGAAAAGTTAGTTATTTTTAAGCGTTAGATGTCTCTCTATACCCTACCCTATATTTCCAGCTTCGCTGTCTGTTCATGTAAAATGACATGTCTAGCAGGCATTATTGTTACAGTGTATTATTGTTTGTTGCTGTTTGTATTTTGTCTTCTGTTTTTTTTTGTTTTTTTACGTTTCTTCAGCCCCAGATTTTTACAAAATTCAACAGCTATAAAGACCAAGGTGTGTATGAAATCTTCAATTGTTAGCAATAATCGTTTGTTGTAATATTACCTATGTTAGGTTTTCATGATTTTGCACGATTCATAACAAACATTGAGGATTCTTGTGCAGGATTTGAAGAAGTTATTATAAAAGGTAAGCATTGACTGTGAAATAAGTGTCAATAAAATCTTTATTGCATTACTCTAATTCAGTTCATGATATTTTTCTAGTGAAAATCTCGTAAAGCAGCTAATGAAGAAAAAAATGCTAGTTTGACAGCCACCTTCATAGAAACTTCTGTAACACTAAACCTTCCCCGAGTGTGTTGTTGAAAACTATCAACCATGATAATTCTAAACTGAAACCATCAACGATTCAATTTAGGATTGTTGTTCAAAAGTAATCTTATTTAACTAATTATATTTTTCATCTTCAAATATGTTTATTCGTTTAATATGTTGAATGGATTTTTATTTCTTGAAATTCAGGACTTTGGCTAAAATTGACGACGACATGCTCAAACATTATTGAAACGAGGATCTGTTCATCTTAGAAATTACTACTTCGTCGGAATGTGTGACATCACTCTCAAGGAGCTCTACGACACGTGAAAAGTTAAAAACTGAAAATCTCGAATTGCCATATTGAACGACTTTAAGCCATTGTCAGCAATCCATATTCTCCCTCTATATATATATATAATGCATTGTATAATGTTTGTCTGCATTCTGCATTCTCTGAGAAATATTGCCTTCTGATTGTATTCTTCTTGACTTGTTAAGATATTAGACCAACGCTTACCAGTGACGAATAGTTTTACCATTATAGTTTATCGTGATGTGAAGCACCTGTTATACCCAGAAAATCTGGATTCATACAATAGCCTCTAGCATAAATGTTTTCCCTAGTGTTCCGGATGCAACAGCATATCAAAAGGAGTTGTGTGGTGTAGGTCATACAACAGGCCAACATCGCTTACTCTGATCTCATACAACACGGCAGCTCACTCACTCTCCATAGCTCTCAGATCAATTCCTTAGATTGTTTCCTCCTAAACCCATCAGTCTTCCAGCCAAGCGGCTGCCGTAAACTGGGTATATAAAAGAGATGTTGTATGAACAATTCGCAGTTCTACACAAAACGAGTATGAAGGTCAATTTGTATTTAAATTATGCACAATGCCAAATGTCGATCGTTTTTGCAAAATCAATGAGATCAACCCCAATCATGCCATGCGTTTCCTTAAGAAATCTCTACTCGCGTTATACTTATACTTACGTGAAGCCATAAATTTTTAATATTATTTAAAATGAAAATTCCAATAAACGTCTTAAAAACAGCAATTTAAGAAATGACTTTATATTCAGTTTTGCACATCGAATATAGTCAGCATGAAAATAGTCGTTTGTCATACCAAAAACATTTTGGTTTTGAGGTTTTCACGCTTTTTGCACCATTAAAGTAATTTTCTTTTTGAGGTCAACAATCAATTGACGCCAATATTCAGGATTTTTAGCTTGAGCTCCCCATATGAAGTCTATGGATTCCCAAACATCGTCAATGTTGCTTGGCTTTTCTCGCTGCTGTTGGAAGTTGAAAAGCGAACGTGAATTTGGGGGCCACTGATCAATGCGGTAGTCCTCAAACCATTCATAAACTGTTGTCGGGATTGCAACAGCTGGTAAATCCTCGATAAATGTAACTGGTTTTTTTCCAAAGCGTGCGGAGGCTTGTGGAATTAACTCGTCGTCGACAACTTCTAGCAAACCCGCCTCTGACATTCCGTTAATTTGTCGGACTGAATATTCCAATGTATTGGAGTCATTTAAATTAAAATTAAACCATGCCCAGACCCGAACAGATCCTTTAATGGTGTTTTCTGGGGCATATAGCTAGGAAACAAGCCCAAACCGGTCAAGCCTTTAATACAATAGATGAAAATTATTTTACAATCACAATAACACAAATTTAGTAACTAAAAATGTGAAATAAAACTTTTACCTGAAAGTTGTGATGTCCGCAAAAATCACATTATTCCATGAATTAAATTCATTTTTTGTTGCAAATCTCAGTTTTTTTTCTTGTTCCCAGCATTTTAATGCACTTGTTATGATTCGTAGAGAGAAAAATTATGCAACTGACTCGTAATCGCTTTGAAAATTGTGGTGCATTACATGTGAACGAAAATTTCGCCTACAGCGAAATTGTCTAGAGTGTTCTATAGGTTGGAGGGAGGGTTAAAATCATTGTTTCTGAAAGCAAAATACTTTGTTGGCCTTGAATCATAAAACATAAAAATCTATGATTTTTTTCCTGTTTTTAGGCTATCGATCCTTTAGGCAACTGTAGCTTTGTTCATGTAATATTTAAGTTTTACCTTGACCTGCATTCAACTTGAAATCCCATTAGACAATCCCATCCTTATCAGAAACCTTCCTAAACGCGCTAGAAAAAGATGAATTCCCTTTCTTGTCAAAATTGGGTGTGGAATTTTTAGAATTTTTAATTTACTGCATTTTCAAAAACAAAGAACAGAAGATATCTATACTTTGTTGAGCAGCCATGTTTCGAGAACGAGCTCCAAGAATGAAGTTGACGCTACAGGAAAAAGGGGCTCTAATTGGGCTATACAACTCCCGCGTTCCTGTTCGGGATATTGCGCAGCAAATAGGCTGCCATACCAACACCGTGAAAAAATGGATCGACAGATATCAAGTCACTAATGACGTAAAACGAAAGGTGGGATCTGGAGGGGCCAGAAAAACGACCCGTATTTAGGACAACATGCTTTTGCAGGCCGTCCGAGCTAAGCCACTTACTAGTCTTCAAGAACTAAAAGGTTTGGAAAAAAAAATTATAATTTATCCTGTCTCCCCTTCTCATAATTTACCATGAATATATTTAGATGTGTGTGAGCTACCCATCCATGTAACTACGATATCTCGCCGATTAAAGGCACACGGGATTCATGGACGAGTTGCCGCGAAAAAAGAATTCTTGACTGATGCCCACAAACGTAATCGTCTGGAATTCGCGACGGCCTATGTAAATAAAACACAAGAGTGGTGGGACAAAGTCATTTTTAGTGATGAAAAATCTTTTGGGTTAGTTTTATTGTCTACATAATTCATTATTAATCATTATCTGTCACTTAATCAATGTTTAAATTATTAATCATAAATAAAATTATTGGAAATAGATCTCAAGAGTGTGGCCGTTCATACGTGTATCGAGTGAATGGAACTCGATTTCAGCCTGGGCACACAAAAACTCATCAAGCGTTCCGGTAGAAAATCAGTTCCAGTTTGGGCCTGGTTTTCATGCAGTGGTTCCGGTGCGATAACTCGTATTGAAGGTCGACTGACGGCCCAAAAATATATAAAGATCCTCGAAGATATCCTCATGCCCACAGCTTGGGCGAGATTCGGAACGGACGAGCGGATTCCATTCGTCCAAGATCTGTCTTCCATCCATGAGAGTATTGCTGTTCGGGAGTGGTTTGAAGACGAAGGAGTCTCCTTTGAGCTTCTCCCTTGGCCTCCAAAGGGGGCCGATATGAACCCCATAGAGAACCTGTGGAGCCAAATGGTGAGAGAACAGGATCAACACCATTCAACTGCCAATCAGCTGTGGGACTCGGTGTTGGGCACCTGGAATCATCTCAGTCAACGTCCTTCTTATTGGCGTGTTCTTGGGAACTCTATGCGATCCAGGATGCAAATGGTAATTGAAGTTGACGGAGATTGGACGAAATATTGAAACCGAAGGGAATTGTTCAGTCAATCGCGTTGATTTCTATCACTGAAAATAAAAAGACAATTTGAAAAAAAAAAATTGATTAAAAAATTTAAGTTTGTGTTTTTTTACTGTTGGCGATCAGTGACACGTCCACTGAGAGGCTGTAATCTCTCTTTCTTTCATTTGTTTCTCCTTGATCCGTTCTGGTGTGTTCACGTGCCGCAGTGTCCACAGGTTTCGCTGCACCAAAAATGGATACAGAGCTTGGAGGAGCCGTAGTAGCAACTGACCGTTTGATGGGAGCAGTAGCAGCAGTAGCGGCTGGGATCTCAGCAACGGGAGTGTTACCTTCTTTTATTGGGACAGTTCGGAATTTCAGAGATAACTTTGGTCTTTCCTTGGTCGGTTCTAATTAAAAAAAAGAACAAATTTTGGTTTGAAAATCATTTTCACGAGGTTAAATGATAGATTTATCGACATTACCCCCCAGCACTTGGACGTTCACTTCGCTTCATTTCATCACCGTTAAAAGATGGACTTTCTCGATCATGGCCAAAAGATGAGGGACCGTCCCGATCACGTCCATACGATGAACCACCACCTTCTCTGTCTTAACCAAACGAGGAAGGACCGTCACGACCGCGACTGAATAAAGACGAACCACCTTTGTCTCTGTTTCGACCTCCAAACGATGACTGACTGTCTCGATCACGTTCGCCAAATGAGCCACCTTCTCTATCGCGACTACAAAAAACCTGAGCTTGGGGGACCATCTCGGCCACCACCGAACGAACAAGAAGGTCCGTCTCATCTCGGACCAAATGAGTTTCTCTCGTATGACGATCCCTGGGATTGAAGGAAGCCGAATAACGTTCTCCAGAAGGTTCTGTTTTCAAAATGAATAATTGAAAACACTCGCTTTGAAATGAAAATCATTTCAATCAAAAATTTACCTCGTTCCATCCTGTCTCCTCCTTTATCGCCGCCTCTGAACCCTCCACCATCACCACGATCCTGGCATTGGGGAGGTTCCTCCATTGGCGCATTACGCCAGTCGGAAGGAGTACGATCTTCCCTTTCTTCGTCGTTGCGAGATGGACGGCTACGACCTCGGCCCATACAGCCAGCTCCTTGTTCTTGGTCGCCATCTGCACCGCTGGCAATGTCTACTCGAATTTTGCGTTTCTTGATCATCTGTATAAGGACATTGAGATAAAATCATGGTCAACTAATAAAAATGACGTGATTACCAGCTCGTTCATCGTTAAAGCGTCGACCAAATCTTGTCTAGTCTGGAACCCCGTATAACCAAAGCCCTTTAGTCTGCCACCATCTTCACTTCTCTTGGTAGTCGAACACATTTAGGCAACAAATAAAGGGAATGAAACATCAATGGATATGTGGGACTTTTTGAGTAATAAGCCTTACCGATAGTCCATGAAATAAATTGGATACATCCTTAACTTCAATATCATTGGGTAGATTGGCTATATAAGCTGCATATGGGACATTGTTGTTATCCTAAACAAATCAATTTCTTATCTCCTTACTTAAACGGTGACCTAAAAATAAAGATTCATTATGAGTGATGCATGTTATTAGTTAAATAAGATTATTATTGAGCTAAAGAGTAAGGAAATAAGAAATGATTAAAACCAAATGCCAACCTGCAGATTGCTGATTCGAAAGTTCAGTTATATTCGTGGCAGGTTTTCGTGTAATCAATTACCAATTACACAAGTTACTTTTCAATGTCTTTCTTAAACTCTGGCCTAAATAAAAACATTTCATTAAACATTTTTTTTTTCATTTTATGAAAAGTCGAGACTGGGCCTACCTGTCATTAATTACCCTTGCGATTCTGAACAACAATCCTCAATTTAACTGTTGATATTTTCAGTTGGGGATTATCATGGTTGATAGTTTTCAACAAAGGACTCGGGGAAGGTTTAATGTTGCAGCAGTTTCTATGAAGGTGGCTGTCAAACTACCAATTTTCTTCATTTGGTTCTTTACGAGATTTCCCCTACAACAATACCAAGAACTAAATTAAAGTAATGCAATATAGATTTAATCGACACTTATTCCACAGTCAATGCTTACCTTTTATTATAGTTCCTTCTTCCAATCATGCACAAGAATCCTCAATATTTTTTATGAATCGTGCAAAACATGAAAAATCTAACGAAAGAAATTTTACAAAAACGATCAATGGTAACAATTAAAGATATATCATACATACCCTTGGTCTTTAGTTCGTGACTTATTTTAAAATCTGGGGCTAAAGAAACTTCATAAAGTTAAATAAAAGACAGAAGACCAAATTCAAATAACCAACAATTATGCACTGTAACAAAAATGTCTGCTAGACATGTCATTTTACATGAACAGACACCGAAGCTGGAAATTTAAGGTATGGTAAAGGGAGACATCTAACGCTCAAAATAACTAACATTTCGTATATTGTAGCCAGACACATTTTCCTGAAAGGTACTGTACACCAACTATAGAAAAAAATTTGTATTATATCATATCCATTGTGTTAATACGGGCTATAACATAAGCGCAAAATAAAAGTTTTCTTCCTGAGGGACGCTTTGAAACCCAGTCAATCAACTTTTTGATTTTATTAATACTTTGTACAATCCAGGAGTAACAATTAGTCCAGAATATATTGTATATGTATTAGACTACCTATAATACCAATTTTAAAGTTTTTGGAATCATACAAACATGTTCAATTTTGAAACTAAACATTTAGTTCACAGGATTACATTTTTCATTTGATTTCTTTAAGTCTTTTTTACCCTAGGCCTCCTTGTAAATGGTATCCTTGACAAATAATGGTTCTGGGGCATACTAGGGGACCCTAGTACACCAACCATAGAAAAAAATTGGAAGATACCACAGCCATTGTGTTAATACGGGCTATAACATAAGCGCAAAATAAAAGTTTTCTTCCTGAGGGACGCTTTGAATCCCAGTCAATCAACTTTTTGATTTTATTAATACTTTGTACAATCCAGGAGTAACAATTAGTCCAGAATATATTGTATATGTATTAGACTACCTATAATACCAATTTTAAAGTTTTTGGAATCATACAAACATGTTCAATTTTGAAACTAAACATTTAGTTCACAGGATTACATTTTTCATTTGATTTCTTTAAGTCTTTTTTACCCTAGGCCTCCTTGTAAATGGTATCCTTGACAAATAATGGTTCTGGGGCATACTAGGGGACCCTAGTACACCAACCATAGAAAAAAATTGGAAGATACCATAGCCATTGTGTTTATACGGGCTGTAACATAAGCGCAAAATAAAAATGTTCTTCCTGAGGGCGGCATTGAAACCCAGTCAATCAAATTTTTGATTTTATTAATACTTTGTACAATACAGCAGTAACCATTAGTCCAGAATATATTTTACAGGTATATGACTACCCATAATACCTATTTTAAAATTTCTGGAATCCCACAAACATGTTCAATTTTGAAACTTAACAATTAGTTCACAGGATTACATTTTTCATTTGATTTCTTTAAGTCTTTTTTACCCTAGGCCTCCTTGTAAATGGTATCCTTGAAAAATAATGGTTCTGGGGCATACTAGGGGACCCTAGTACACCAACCTTAGGAAAAAATTGGAAGATACCATAGCCATTGTGTTTATACGGGCTGTAACATAAGCGCAAAATAAAAATGTTCTTCCTGAGGGCGGCATTGAATCCCAGTCAATCAAATTTTGATTTTATTAATACTTTGTACAATCCAGGAGTAACAATTAGTCCAGAATATATTGTATATGTATTAGACTACCTATAATACCCATTTTAAAATTTTTGGAATCATACAAACATGTTCAGTTTTGAAACTAAACATTTAGTTCACAGGATTACATTTTTCATTTGATTTCTTTAAGTCTTTTTTACCGCAGACCTCCTTACAAATGATATAATTGACAAATAATGGTTCTGGGGCATACTACGGGACCCTAGTACACCAACCATAGAAAAAAATTGGAAGAAACCATAGCCATTGTGTTTATACGGGCTGTAACATAAGCGCAAAATAAAAATGTTCTTCCTGAGGGCGGCATTGAATCCCAGTCAATCAACTTTTTGATTTTATTAATACTTTGTACAATCCAGGAGTAACAATTAGTCCAGAATATATTGTATATGTATTAGACTACCTATAATACCAATTTTAAAGTTTTTGGAATCATACAAAAATGTTCAATTTTGAAACTAAACAATTAGTTCACAGGATTACATTTTTCATTTGATTTCTTTAAGTCTTTTTTACCGCAGACCTCCTTACAAATGATATAATTGACAAATAATGGTTCTGGGGCATACTACGGGACCCAAGTACACCAACCATAGAAAAAAATTTGTATTATATCATAGCCATTGTGTTAATACGGGCTATAACATAAGCGCAAAATAAAAGTTTTCTTCCTGAGGGACGCTTTGAAACCCAGTCAATCAACTTTTTGATTTTATTAATACTTTGTACAATCCAGGAGTAACAATTAGTCCAGAATATATTGTATATGTATTAGACTACCTATAATACCAATTTTAAAGTTTTTGGAATCATACAAACATGTTCAATTTTGAAACTAAACATTTAGTTCACAGGATTACATTTTTCATTTGATTTCTTTAAGTCTTTTTTACCCTAGGCCTCCTTGTAAATGGTATCCTTGACAAATAATGGTTCTGGGGCATACTAGGGGACCCTAGTACACCAACCATAGAAAAAAATTGGAAGATACCACAGCCATTGTGTTAATACGGGCTATAACATAAGCGCAAAATAAAAGTTTTCTTCCTGAGGGACGCTTTGAATCCCAGTCAATCAACTTTTTGATGTTATTAATACTTTGTACAATCCAGGAGTAACAATTAGTCCAGAATATATTGTATATGTATTAGACTACCTATAATACCAATTTTAAAGTTTTTGGAATCATACAAACATGTTCAATTTTGAAACTAAACATTTAGTTCACAGGATTACATTTTTCATTTGATTTCTTTAAGTCTTTTTTACCCTAGGCCTCCTTGTAAATGGTATCCTTGACAAATAATGGTTCTGGGGCATACTAGGGGACCCTAGTACACCAACCATAGAAAAAAATTGGAAGATACCATAGCCATTGTGTTTATACGGGCTGTAACATAAGCGCAAAATAAAAATGTTCTTCCTGAGGGCGGCATTGAATCCCAGTCAATCAACTTTTTGATTTTATTAATACTTTGTACAATCCAGGAGTAACAATTAGTCCAGAATATATTGTATATGTATTAGACTACCTATAATACCAATTTTAAAGTTTTTGGAATCATACAAACATGTTCAATTTTGAAACTAAACATTTAGTTCACAGGATTACATTTTTCATTTGATTTCTTTAAGTCTTTTTTACCCTAGGCCTCCTTGTAAATGGTATCCTTGACAAATAATGGTTCTGGGGCATACTACGGGACCCTAGTACACCAACCATAGAAAAAAATTGGAAGATACCATAGCCATTGTGTTTATACGGGCTGTAACATAAGCGCAAAATAAAAATGTTCTTCCTGAGGGCGGCATTGAATCCCAGTCAATCAACTTTTTGATTTTATTAATACTTTGTACAATCCAGGAGTAACAATTAGTCCAGAATATATTGTATATGTATTAGACTACCTATAATACCCATTTTAAAATTTTTGGAATCATACAAACATGTTCAATTTTGAAACTAAACAATTAGTTCACAGGATTACATTTTTTATTTGATTTCTTTAAGTCTTTTTTACCGCAGACCTCCTTACAAATGATATAATTGACAAATTATGGTTCTGGGGCATACTACGGGACCCAAGTACACCAACTATAGAAAAAAATTTGTATTATATCATAGCCATTGTGTTAATACGGGCTATAACATAAGCGCAAAATAAAAGTTTTCTTCCTGAGGGACGCTTTGAAACCCAGTCAATCAACTTTTTGATTTTATTAATACTTTGTACAATCCAGGAGTAACAATTAGTCCAGAATATATTGTATATGTATTAGACTACCTATAATACCAATTTTAAAGTTTTTGGAATCATACAAACATGTTCAATTTTGAAACTAAACATTTAGTTCACAGGATTACATTTTTCATTTGATTTCTTTAAGTCTTTTTTACCCTAGGCCTCCTTGTAAATGGTATCCTTGACAAATAATGGTTCTGGGGCATACTAGGGGACCCTAGTACACCAACCATAGAAAAAAATTGGAAGATACCACAGCCATTGTGTTAATACGGGCTATAACATAAGCGCAAAATAAAAGTTTTCTTCCTGAGGGACGCTTTGAATCCCAGTCAATCAACTTTTTGATTTTATTAATACTTTGTACAATCCAGGAGTAACAATTAGTCCAGAATATATTGTATATGTATTAGACTACCTATAATACCAATTTTAAAGTTTTTGGAATCATACAAACATGTTCAATTTTGAAACTAAACATTTAGTTCACAGGATTACATTTTTCATTTGATTTCTTTAAGTCTTTTTTACCCTAGGCCTCCTTGTAAATGGTATCCTTGACAAATAATGGTTCTGGGGCATACTAGGGGACCCTAGTACACCAACCATAGAAAAAAATTGGAAGATACCATAGCCATTGTGTTTATACGGGCTGTAACATAAGCGCAAAATAAAAATGTTCTTCCTGAGGGCGGCATTGAATCCCAGTCAATCAACTTTTTGATTTTATTAATACTTTGTACAATCCAGGAGTAACAATTAGTCCAGAATATATTGTATATGTATTAGACTACCTATAATACCAATTTCAAAGTTTTTGAAATCATACAAAAATGTTCAATTTTGAAACTAAACAATTAGTTCACAGGATTACATTTTTCATTTGATTTCTTTAAGTCTTTTTTACCCTAGGCCTCCTTGTAAATGGTATCCTTGACAAATAATGGTTCTGGGGCATACTAGGGGACCCTAGTACACCAACCATAGAAAAAAATTGGAAGATACCATAGCCATTGTGTTTATACGGGCTGTAACATAAGCGCAAAATAAAAATGTTCTTCCTGAGGGCGGCATTGAATCCCAGTCAATCAACTTTTTGATTTTATTAATACTTTGTACAATCCAGGAGTAACAATTAGTCCAGAATATATTGTATATGTATTAGACTACCTATAATACCCATTTTAAAATTTTTGGAATCATACAAACATGTTCAATTTTGAAACTAAACAATTAGTTCACAGGATTACATTTTTTATTTGATTTCTTTAAGTCTTTTTTACCGCAGACCTCCTTACAAATGATATAATTGACAAATAATGGTTCTGGGGCATACTACGGGACCCAAGTACACCAACTATAGAAAAAAATTTGTATTATATCATAGCCATTGTGTTAATACGGGCTATAACATAAGCGCAAAATAAAAGTTTTCTTCCTGAGGGACGCTTTGAAACCCAGTCAATCAACTTTTTGATTTTATTAATACTTTGTACAATCCAGGAGTAACAATTAGTCCAGAATATATTGTATATGTATTAGACTACCTATAATACCAATTTTAAAGTTTTTGGAATCATACAAACATGTTCAATTTTGAAACTAAACATTTAGTTCACAGGATTACATTTTTCATTTGATTTCTTTAAGTCTTTTTTACCCTAGGCCTCCTTGTAAATGGTATCCTTGACAAATAATGGTTCTGGGGCATACTAGGGGACCCTAGTACACCAACCATAGAAAAAAATTGGAAGATACCACAGCCATTGTGTTAATACGGGCTATAACATAAGCGCAAAATAAAAGTTTTCTTCCTGAGGGACGCTTTGAATCCCAGTCAATCAACTTTTTGATTTTATTAATACTTTGTACAATCCAGGAGTAACAATTAGTCCAGAATATATTGTATATGTATTAGACTACCTATAATACCAATTTTAAAGTTTTTGGAATCATACAAACATGTTCAATTTTGAAACTAAACAATTAGTTCACAGGATTACATTTTTTATTTGATTTCTTTAAGTCTTTTTTACCGCAGACCTCCTTACAAATGATATAATTGACAAATAATGGTTCTGGGGCATACTACGGGACCCAAGTACACCAACTATAGAAAAAAATTTGTATTATATCATAGCCATTGTGTTAATACGGGCTATAACATAAGCGCAAAATAAAAGTTTTCTTCCTGAGGGACGCTTTGAAACCCAGTCAATCAACTTTTTGATTTTATTAATACTTTGTACAATCCAGGAGTAACAATTAGTCCAGAATATATTGTATATGTATTAGACTACCTATAATACCAATTTTAAAGTTTTTGGAATCATACAAACATGTTCAATTTTGAAACTAAACATTTAGTTCACAGGATTACATTTTTCATTTGATTTCTTTTAGTCTTTTTTACCCTAGGCCTCCTTGTAAATGGTATCCTTGACAAATAATGGTTCTGGGGCATACTAGGGGACCCTAGTACACCAACCATAGAAAAAAATTGGAAGATACCACAGCCATTGTGTTAATACGGGCTATAACATAAGCGCAAAATAAAAGTTTTCTTCCTGAGGGACGCTTTGAATCCCAGTCAATCAACTTTTTGATTTTATTAATACTTTGTACAATCCAGGAGTAACAATTAGTCCAGAATATATTGTATATGTATTAGACTACCTATAATACCAATTTTAAAGTTTTTGGAATCATACAAACATGTTCAATTTTGAAACTAAACATTTAGTTCACAGGATTACATTTTTCATTTGATTTCTTTAAGTCTTTTTTACCCTAGGCCTCCTTGTAAATGGTATCCTTGACAAATAATGGTTCTGGGGCATACTAGGGGACCCTAGTACACCAACCATAGAAAAAAATTGGAAGATACCATAGCCATTGTGTTTATACGGGCTGTAACATAAGCGCAAAATAAAAATGTTCTTCCTGAGGGCGGCATTGAATCCCAGTCAATCAACTTTTTGATTTATTAATACTTTGTACAATCCAGGAGTAACAATTAGTCCCAGAATATATTGTATATGTATTAGACTACCTATAATACCAATTTTAAAGTTTTTTGGAATCATACAAACATGTTCAATTTTGAAACTAAAACATTAGTTCACAGGATTACATTTTTTCATTTGATTTCTTTAAGTCTTTTTTACCCTAGGCCTCCTTGTAAAATGGTATCCTTGACAAATAATGATTCTGGGGCATACTACGGGACCCCTAGTACACCAACCATAGAAAAAAAATTGGAAGATACCATAGCCATTGTGTTTATACTGGGCTGTAACATAAGCGCAAAATAAAAAATGTTCTTCCTCGAGGGCGTCATGAATCCCAGTCAATCAACTTTTTGATTTTATTAATACTTTGTACAATCCAGGAGTAACAATTAGTCCCAGAATATATTGTATATGTATTAGACTACCTATAATGCCCATTTTAAAAATTTTTGGAATCATACAAACATGTTCAATTTTGAAACTAAACAATTAGTTCACAGGATTACATTTTTTATTTGATTTCTTTAAGTCTTTTTTACCGCAGACCTCCTTACAAATGATATAATTGACAAATAATGGTTCTGGGGCATACTACGGGACCCAAGTACACCAACCATAGAAAAAAATTTGTATTATATCATAGCCATTGTGTTAATACGGGCTATAACATAAGCGCAAAATAAAAGTTTTCTTCCTGAGGGACGCTTTGAAAACCCAGTCAATCAACTTTTTGATTTTATTAATACTTTGTACAATCCGAGGAGTAACAATTAGTCCAGAATATATTGTATATGTATTAGACTACCTATAATACCAATTTTAAAGTTTTTGGAATCCATACAAACATGTTCAATTTTGAAACTAAACATTTAGTTCACAGGATTACATTTTTCATTTGATTTCTTTAAGTCTTTTTACCCTAGGCCTCCTTGTAAATGGTATCCTTGACAAATAATGGTTCTGGGGCATACTAGGGGGACCCTAGTACACCAACCATAGAAAAAATTGGAAGATACCACAGCCATTGTGTTAATACGGGCTATAACATAAGCGCAAAATAAAAGTTTTCTTCCTGAGGGACGCTTTGAATCCCAGTCAATCAACTTTTTTGATTTTATTAATACTTTGTACAATCCAGGAGTAACAATTAGTCCAGAATATATTGTATATGTATTAGACTACCTATAATACCAATTTTAAAGTTTTTGGAATCATACAAACATGTTCAATTTTGAAAATAACATTTAGTTCACAGGATTACATTTTTCATTTGACTTTCTTTAAGTCTTTTTTACCCTAGGCCTCCTTGTAAATGGTATCCTTGACAAACTAATGGTTCTGGGGCATACTAGGGGACCCTAGTACACCAACCCATAGAAAAAAATTGGAAGATACCATAGCCATTGTGTTTTTATACGGGCTGTAACATAGGCGCAAAATAAAAATGTTCTTCCTGAGGGCGGCATTGAATCCCAGTCAATCAACTTTTGATTTTTATTAATACTTTGTACAATCCAGGAGTAACAATTAGTCCAGAATATAATTGTCTATGTATTAGACTACCTATAATACCAATTTTAAAGTTTTGGAATCATACAAACATGTTCAATTTGGAAACTAAACATTTAGTTCACAGGATTACATTTTTCATTTGATTTCTTTAAGTCTTTTTACCCTAGGCCTCCTTGTAAATGGTATCCTTGACAAATAATGGTTCTGGGGCATACTACGGGACCCTAGTACACCAACCATAGAAAAAATTGGAATGATACCATAGCCATTGTGTTTATACGGGCTGTAACATAAGCGCAAAATAAAAATGTTCTTCCTGAGGGCGGCATTGAATCCCAGTCAATCAACTTTTTGATTTTATTAATACTTTGTACAATCCAGGAGTAACAATTAGTCCAGAATATATTGTATATGTATTAGACTACCTATAATACCATTTTAAAGTTTTTGGAATCATACAAACATGTTCAATTTTGAAACTAAACATTTAGTTCACAGGATTACATTTTTCATTTGATTTCTTTAAGTCTTTTTTACCCTAGGCCTCCTTGTAAATGGTATCCTTGACAAATAATGGTTCTGGGGCATACTAGGGGACCCTAGTACACCAACCATAGAAAAAAATTGGAAGATACCATAGCCATTGTGTTTATACGGGCTGTAACATAAGCGCAAAATAAAAATGTTCTTCCTGAGGGCGCATTGAATCCCAGTCAATCAACTTTTTGATTTTATTAATACTTTGTACAATCCAGGAGTAACAATTAGTCCAGAATATATTGTATATGTATTAGACTACCTATAATACCATTTTAAAGTTTTTGGAATCATACAAACATGTTCAATTTTGAAACTAAACATTTAGTTCACAGGATTACATTTTTCATTTGATTTCTTTAAGTCTTTTTTACCCTAGGCCTCCTTGTAAATGGTATCCTTGACAAATAATGGTTCTGGGGCATACTAGGGGACCCTAGTACACCAACCATAGAAAAAAATTGGAAGATACCATAGCCATTGTGTTTATACGGGCTGTAACATAAGCGCAAAATAAAAATTTTCTTCCTGAGGGCGCATTGAATCCCAGTCAATCAACTTTTTGATTTTATTAATACTTTGTACAATCCAGGAGTAACAATTAGTCCAGAATATATTGTATATGTATTAGACTACCTATAATACCATTTTAAAGTTTTTGGAATCATACAAACATGTTCAATTTTGAAACTAAACATTTAGTTCACAGGATTACATTTTTCATTTGATTTCTTTAAGTCTTTTTTACCCTAGGCCTCCTTGTAAATGGTATCCTTGACAAATAATGGTTCTGGGGCATACTAGGGGACCCTAGTACACCAACCATAGAAAAAAATTGGAAGATACCATAGCCATTGTGTTTATACGGGCTGTAACATAAGCGCAAAATAAAAATGTTCTTCCTGAGGGCGGCATTGAATCCCAGTCAATCAACTTTTTGATTTTATTAATACTTTGTACAATCCAGGAGTAACAATTAGTCCAGAATATATTGTATATGTATTAGACTACCTATAATACCATTTTAAAGTTTTTGGAATCATACAAACATGTTCAATTTTGAAACTAAACATTTAGTTCACAGGATTACATTTTTCATTTGATTTCTTTAAGTCTTTTTTACCCTAGGCCTCCTTGTAAATGGTATCCTTGACAAATAATGGTTCTGGGGCATACTAGGGGACCCTAGTACACCAACCATAGAAAAAAATTGGAAGATACCATAGCCATTGTGTTTATACGGGCTGTAACATAAGCGCAAAATAAAAATGTTCTTCCTGAGGGCGGCATTGAATCCCAGTCAATCAACTTTTTGATTTTATTAATACTTTGTACAATCCAGGAGTAACAATTAGTCCAGAATATATTGTATATGTATTAGACTACCTATAATAACCATTTTAAAGTTTTTGGAATCATACAAACATGTTCAATTTTGAAACTAAACAATTAGTTCACAGGATTACATTTTTCATTTGATTTCTTTAAGTCTTTTTTACCCTAGGCCTCCTTGTAAATGGTATCCTTGACAAATAATGGTTCTGGGGCATACTAGGGGACCCTAGTACACCAACCATAGAAAAAAATTGGAAGATACCATAGCCATTGTGTTTATACGGGCTGTAACATAAGCGCAAAATAAAAATGTTCTTCCTGAGGGCGGCATTGAATCCCAGTCAATCAACTTTTTGATTTTATTAATACTTTGTACAATCCAGGAGTAACAATTAGTCCAGAATATATTGTATATGTATTAGACTACCTATAATACCATTTTAAAGTTTTTGGAATCATACAAACATGTTCAATTTTGAAACTAAACATTTAGTTCACAGGATTACATTTTTCATTTGATTTCTTTAAGTCTTTTTTACCCTAGGCCTCCTTGTAAATGGTATCCTTGACAAATAATGGTTCTGGGGCATACTAGGGGACCCTAGTACACCAACCATAGAAAAAAATTGGAAGATACCATAGCCATTGTGTTTATACGGGCTGTAACATAAGCGCAAAATAAAAATGTTCTTCCTGAGGGCGGCATTGAATCCCAGTCAATCAACTTTTTGATTTTATTAATACTTTGTACAATCCAGGAGTAACAATTAGTCCAGAATATATTGTATATGTATTAGACTACCTATAATAACCATTTTAAAGTTTTTGGAATCATACAAACATGTTCAATTTTGAAACTAAACAATTAGTTCACAGGATTACATTTTTCATTTGATTTCTTTAAGTCTTTTTTACCCTAGGCCTCCTTGTAAATGGTATCCTTGACAAATAATGGTTCTGGGGCATACTAGGGGACCCTAGTACACCAACCATAGAAAAAAATTGGAAGATACCATAGCCATTGTGTTTATACGGGCTGTAACATAAGCGCAAAATAAAAATGTTCTTCCTGAGGGCGGCATTGAATCCCAGTCAATCAACTTTTTGATTTTATTAATACTTTGTACAATCCAGGAGTAACAATTAGTCCAGAATATATTGTATATGTATTAGACTACCTATAATACCATTTTAAAGTTTTTGGAATCATACAAACATGTTCAATTTTGAAACTAAACATTTAGTTCACAGGATTACATTTTTCATTTGATTTCTTTAAGTCTTTTTTACCCTAGGCCTCCTTGTAAATGGTATCCTTGACAAATAATGGTTCTGGGGCATACTAGGGGACCCTAGTACACCAACCATAGAAAAAAATTGGAAGATACCATAGCCATTGTGTTTATACGGGCTGTAACATAAGCGCAAAATAAAAATGTTCTTCCTGAGGGCGGCATTGAATCCCAGTCAATCAACTTTTTGATTTTATTAATACTTTGTACAATCCAGGAGTAACAATTAGTCCAGAATATATTGTATATGTATTAGACTACCTATAATACCATTTTAAAGTTTTTGGAATCATACAAACATGTTCAATTTTGAAACTAAACATTTAGTTCACAGGATTACATTTTTCATTTGATTTCTTTAAGTCTTTTTTACCCTAGGCCTCCTTGTAAATGGTATCCTTGACAAATAATGGTTCTGGGGCATACTAGGGGACCCTAGTACACCAACCATAGAAAAAAATTGGAAGATACCATAGCCATTGTGTTTATACGGGCTGTAACATAAGCGCAAAATAAAAATGTTCTTCCTGAGGGCGGCATTGAATCCCAGTCAATCAACTTTTTGATTTTATTAATACTTTGTACAATCCAGGAGTAACAATTAGTCCAGAATATATTGTATATGTATTAGACTACCTATAATACCATTTTAAAGTTTTTGGAATCATACAAACATGTTCAATTTTGAAACTAAACAATTAGTTCACAGGATTACATTTTTCATTTGATTTCTTTAAGTCTTTTTTACCCTAGGCCTCCTTGTAAATGGTATCCTTGACAAATAATGGTTCTGGGGCATACTAGGGGACCCTAGTACACCAACCATAGAAAAAAATTGGAAGATACCATAGCCATTGTGTTTATACGGGCTGTAACATAAGCGCAAAATAAAAATGTTCTTCCTGAGGGCGGCATTGAATCCCAGTCAATCAACTTTTTGATTTTATTAATACTTTGTACAATCCAGGAGTAACAATTAGTCCAGAATATATTGTATATGTATTAGACTACCTATAATACCATTTTAAAGTTTTTGGAATCATACAAACATGTTCAATTTTGAAACTAAACATTTAGTTCACAGGATTACATTTTTCATTTGATTTCTTTAAGTCTTTTTTACCCTAGGCCTCCTTGTAAATGGTATCCTTGACAAATAATGGTTCTGGGGCATACTAGGGGACCCTAGTACACCAACCATAGAAAAAAATTGGAAGATACCATAGCCATTGTGTTTATACGGGCTGTAACATAAGCGCAAAATAAAAATGTTCTTCCTGAGGGCGGCATTGAATCCCAGTCAATCAACTTTTTGATTTTATTAATACTTTGTACAATCCAGGAGTAACAATTAGTCCAGAATATATTGTATATGTATTAGACTACCTATAATAACCATTTTAAAGTTTTTGGAATCATACAAACATGTTCAATTTTGAAACTAAACATTTAGTTCACAGGATTACATTTTTCATTTGATTTCTTTAAGTCTTTTTTACCCTAGGCCTCCTTGTAAATGGTATCCTTGACAAATAATGGTTCTGGGGCATACTAGGGGACCCTAGTACACCAACCATAGAAAAAAATTGGAAGATACCATAGCCATTGTGTTTATACGGGCTGTAACATAAGCGCAAAATAAAAATGTTCTTCCTGAGGGCGGCATTGAATCCCAGTCAATCAACTTTTTGATTTTATTAATACTTTGTACAATCCAGGAGTAACAATTAGTCCAGAATATATTGTATATGTATTAGACTACCTATAATAACCATTTTAAAGTTTTTGGAATCATACAAACATGTTCAATTTTGAAACTAAACATTTAGTTCACAGGATTACATTTTTCATTTGATTTCTTTAAGTCTTTTTTACCCTAGGCCTCCTTGTAAATGGTATCCTTGACAAATAATGGTTCTGGGGCATACTAGGGGACCCTAGTACACCAACCATAGAAAAAAATTGGAAGATACCATAGCCATTGTGTTTATACGGGCTGTAACATAAGCGCAAAATAAAAATGTTCTTCCTGAGGGCGGCATTGAATCCCAGTCAATCAACTTTTTGATTTTATTAATACTTTGTACAATCCAGGAGTAACAATTAGTCCAGAATATATTGTATATGTATTAGACTACCTATAATAACCATTTTAAAGTTTTTGGAATCATACAAACATGTTCAATTTTGAAACTAAACATTTAGTTCACAGGATTACATTTTTCATTTGATTTCTTTAAGTCTTTTTTACCCTAGGCCTCCTTGTAAATGGTATCCTTGACAAATAATGGTTCTGGGGCATACTAGGGGACCCTAGTACACCAACCATAGAAAAAAATTGGAAGATACCATAGCCATTGTGTTTATACGGGCTGTAACATAAGCGCAAAATAAAAATGTTCTTCCTGAGGGCGGCATTGAATCCCAGTCAATCAACTTTTTGATTTTATTAATACTTTGTACAATCCAGGAGTAACAATTAGTCCAGAATATATTGTATATGTATTAGACTACCTATAATACCATTTTAAAGTTTTTGGAATCATACAAACATGTTCAATTTTGAAACTAAACATTTAGTTCACAGGATTACATTTTTCATTTGATTTCTTTAAGTCTTTTTTACCCTAGGCCTCCTTGTAAATGGTATCCTTGACAAATAATGGTTCTGGGGCATACTAGGGGACCCTAGTACACCAACCATAGAAAAAAATTGGAAGATACCATAGCCATTGTGTTTATACGGGCTGTAACATAAGCGCAAAATAAAAATGTTCTTCCTGAGGGCGGCATTGAATCCCAGTCAATCAACTTTTTGATTTTATTAATACTTTGTACAATCCAGGAGTAACAATTAGTCCAGAATATATTGTATATGTATTAGACTACCTATAATAACCATTTTAAAGTTTTTGGAATCATACAAACATGTTCAATTTTGAAACTAAACATTTAGTTCACAGGATTACATTTTTCATTTGATTTCTTTAAGTCTTTTTTACCCTAGGCCTCCTTGTAAATGGTATCCTTGACAAATAATGGTTCTGGGGCATACTAGGGGACCCTAGTACACCAACCATAGAAAAAAATTGGAAGATACCATAGCCATTGTGTTTATACGGGCTGTAACATAAGCGCAAAATAAAAATGTTCTTCCTGAGGGCGGCATTGAATCCCAGTCAATCAACTTTTTGATTTTATTAATACTTTGTACAATCCAGGAGTAACAATTAGTCCAGAATATATTGTATATGTATTAGACTACCTATAATACCATTTTAAAGTTTTTGGAATCATACAAACATGTTCAATTTTGAAACTAAACATTTAGTTCACAGGATTACATTTTTCATTTGATTTCTTTAAGTCTTTTTTACCCTAGGCCTCCTTGTAAATGGTATCCTTGACAAATAATGGTTCTGGGGCATACTAGGGGACCCTAGTACACCAACCATAGAAAAAAATTGGAAGATACCATAGCCATTGTGTTTATACGGGCTGTAACATAAGCGCAAAATAAAAATGTTCTTCCTGAGGGCGGCATTGAATCCCAGTCAATCAACTTTTTGATTTTATTAATACTTTGTACAATCCAGGAGTAACAATTAGTCCAGAATATATTGTATATGTATTAGACTACCTATAATAACCATTTTAAAGTTTTTGGAATCATACAAACATGTTCAATTTTGAAACTAAACATTTAGTTCACAGGATTACATTTTTCATTTGATTTCTTTAAGTCTTTTTTACCCTAGGCCTCCTTGTAAATGGTATCCTTGACAAATAATGGTTCTGGGGCATACTAGGGGACCCTAGTACACCAACCATAGAAAAAAATTGGAAGATACCATAGCCATTGTGTTTATACGGGCTGTAACATAAGCGCAAAATAAAAATGTTCTTCCTGAGGGCGGCATTGAATCCCAGTCAATCAACTTTTTGATTTTATTAATACTTTGTACAATCCAGGAGTAACAATTAGTCCAGAATATATTGTATATGTATTAGACTACCTATAAACCATTTTAAAGTTTTTGGAATCATACAAACATGTTCAATTTTGAAACTAAACATTTAGTTCACAGGATTACATTTTTCATTTGATTTCTTTAAGTCTTTTTTACCCTAGGCCTCCTTGTAAATGGTATCCTTGACAAATAATGGTTCTGGGGCATACTAGGGGACCCTAGTACACCAACCATAGAAAAAAATTGGAAGATACCATAGCCATTGTGTTTATACGGGCTGTAACATAAGCGCAAAATAAAAATGTTCTTCCTGAGGGCGGCATTGAATCCCAGTCAATCAACTTTTTGATTTTATTAATACTTTGTACAATCCAGGAGTAACAATTAGTCCAGAATATATTGTATATGTATTAGACTACCTATAATAACCATTTTAAAGTTTTTGGAATCATACAAACATGTTCAATTTTGAAACTAAACATTTAGTTCACAGGATTACATTTTTCATTTGATTTCTTTAAGTCTTTTTTACCCTAGGCCTCCTTGTAAATGGTATCCTTGACAAATAATGGTTCTGGGGCATACTAGGGGACCCTAGTACACCAACCATAGAAAAAAATTGGAAGATACCATAGCCATTGTGTTTATACGGGCTGTAACATAAGCGCAAAATAAAAATGTTCTTCCTGAGGGCGGCATTGAATCCCAGTCAATCAACTTTTTGATTTTATTAATACTTTGTACAATCCAGGAGTAACAATTAGTCCAGAATATATTGTATATGTATTAGACTACCTATAATACCATTTTAAAGTTTTTGGAATCATACAAACATGTTCAATTTTGAAACTAAACATTTAGTTCACAGGATTACATTTTTCATTTGATTTCTTTAAGTCTTTTTTACCCTAGGCCTCCTTGTAAATGGTATCCTTGACAAATAATGGTTCTGGGGCATACTAGGGGACCCTAGTACACCAACCATAGAAAAAAATTGGAAGATACCATAGCCATTGTGTTTATACGGGCTGTAACATAAGCGCAAAATAAAAATGTTCTTCCTGAGGGCGGCATTGAATCCCAGTCAATCAACTTTTTGATTTTATTAATACTTTGTACAATCCAGGAGTAACAATTAGTCCAGAATATATTGTATATGTATTAGACTACCTATAATAACCATTTTAAAGTTTTTGGAATCATACAAACATGTTCAATTTTGAAACTAAACATTTAGTTCACAGGATTACATTTTTCATTTGATTTCTTTAAGTCTTTTTTACCCTAGGCCTCCTTGTAAATGGTATCCTTGACAAATAATGGTTCTGGGGCATACTAGGGGACCCTAGTACACCAACCATAGAAAAAAATTGGAAGATACCATAGCCATTGTGTTTATACGGGCTGTAACATAAGCGCAAAATAAAAATGTTCTTCCTGAGGGCGGCATTGAATCCCAGTCAATCAACTTTTTGATTTTATTAATACTTTGTACAATCCAGGAGTAACAATTAGTCCAGAATATATTGTATATGTATTAGACTACCTATAATAACCATTTTAAAGTTTTTGGAATCATACAAACATGTTCAATTTTGAAACTAAACATTTAGTTCACAGGATTACATTTTTCATTTGATTTCTTTAAGTCTTTTTTACCCTAGGCCTCCTTGTAAATGGTATCCTTGACAAATAATGGTTCTGGGGCATACTAGGGGACCCTAGTACACCAACCATAGAAAAAAATTGGAAGATACCATAGCCATTGTGTTTATACGGGCTGTAACATAAGCGCAAAATAAAAATGTTCTTCCTGAGGGCGGCATTGAATCCCAGTCAATCAACTTTTTGATTTTATTAATACTTTGTACAATCCAGGAGTAACAATTAGTCCAGAATATATTGTATATGTATTAGACTACCTATAATAACCATTTTAAAGTTTTTGGAATCATACAAACATGTTCAATTTTGAAACTAAACATTTAGTTCACAGGATTACATTTTTCATTTGATTTCTTTAAGTCTTTTTTACCCTAGGCCTCCTTGTAAATGGTATCCTTGACAAATAATGGTTCTGGGGCATACTAGGGGACCCTAGTACACCAACCATAGAAAAAAATTGGAAGATACCATAGCCATTGTGTTTATACGGGCTGTAACATAAGCGCAAAATAAAAATGTTCTTCCTGAGGGCGGCATTGAATCCCAGTCAATCAACTTTTTGATTTTATTAATACTTTGTACAATCCAGGAGTAACAATTAGTCCAGAATATATTGTATATGTATTAGACTACCTATAATAACCATTTTAAAGTTTTTGGAATCATACAAACATGTTCAATTTTGAAACTAAACATTTAGTTCACAGGATTACATTTTTCATTTGATTTCTTTAAGTCTTTTTTACCCTAGGCCTCCTTGTAAATGGTATCCTTGACAAATAATGGTTCTGGGGCATACTAGGGGACCCTAGTACACCAACCATAGAAAAAAATTGGAAGATACCATAGCCATTGTGTTTATACGGGCTGTAACATAAGCGCAAAATAAAAATGTTCTTCCTGAGGGCGGCATTGAATCCCAGTCAATCAACTTTTTGATTTTATTAATACTTTGTACAATCCAGGAGTAACAATTAGTCCAGAATATATTGTATATGTATTAGACTACCTATAATAACCATTTTAAAGTTTTTGGAATCATACAAACATGTTCAATTTTGAAACTAAACATTTAGTTCACAGGATTACATTTTTCATTTGATTTCTTTAAGTCTTTTTTACCCTAGGCCTCCTTGTAAATGGTATCCTTGACAAATAATGGTTCTGGGGCATACTAGGGGACCCTAGTACACCAACCATAGAAAAAAATTGGAAGATACCATAGCCATTGTGTTTATACGGGCTGTAACATAAGCGCAAAATAAAAATGTTCTTCCTGAGGGCGGCATTGAATCCCAGTCAATCAACTTTTTGATTTTATTAATACTTTGTACAATCCAGGAGTAACAATTAGTCCAGAATATATTGTATATGTATTAGACTACCTATAATAACCATTTTAAAGTTTTTGGAATCATACAAACATGTTCAATTTTGAAACTAAACATTTAGTTCACAGGATTACATTTTTCATTTGATTTCTTTAAGTCTTTTTTACCCTAGGCCTCCTTGTAAATGGTATCCTTGACAAATAATGGTTCTGGGGCATACTAGGGGACCCTAGTACACCAACCATAGAAAAAAATTGGAAGATACCATAGCCATTGTGTTTATACGGGCTGTAACATAAGCGCAAAATAAAAATGTTCTTCCTGAGGGCGGCATTGAATCCCAGTCAATCAACTTTTTGATTTTATTAATACTTTGTACAATCCAGGAGTAACAATTAGTCCAGAATATATTGTATATGTATTAGACTACCTATAATACCATTTTAAAGTTTTTGGAATCATACAAACATGTTCAATTTTGAAACTAAACATTTAGTTCACAGGATTACATTTTTCATTTGATTTCTTTAAGTCTTTTTTACCCTAGGCCTCCTTGTAAATGGTATCCTTGACAAATAATGGTTCTGGGGCATACTAGGGGACCCTAGTACACCAACCATAGAAAAAAATTGGAAGATACCATAGCCATTGTGTTTATACGGGCTGTAACATAAGCGCAAAATAAAAATGTTCTTCCTGAGGGCGGCATTGAATCCCAGTCAATCAACTTTTTGATTTTATTAATACTTTGTACAATCCAGGAGTAACAATTAGTCCAGAATATATTGTATATGTATTAGACTACCTATAATAACCATTTTAAAGTTTTTGGAATCATACAAACATGTTCAATTTTGAAACTAAACATTTAGTTCACAGGATTACATTTTTCATTTGATTTCTTTAAGTCTTTTTTACCCTAGGCCTCCTTGTAAATGGTATCCTTGACAAATAATGGTTCTGGGGCATACTAGGGGACCCTAGTACACCAACCATAGAAAAAAATTGGAAGATACCATAGCCATTGTGTTTATACGGGCTGTAACATAAGCGCAAAATAAAAATGTTCTTCCTGAGGGCGGCATTGAATCCCAGTCAATCAACTTTTTGATTTTATTAATACTTTGTACAATCCAGGAGTAACAATTAGTCCAGAATATATTGTATATGTATTAGACTACCTATAATAACCATTTTAAAGTTTTTGGAATCATACAAACATGTTCAATTTTGAAACTAAACATTTAGTTCACAGGATTACATTTTTCATTTGATTTCTTTAAGTCTTTTTTACCCTAGGCCTCCTTGTAAATGGTATCCTTGACAAATAATGGTTCTGGGGCATACTAGGGGACCCTAGTACACCAACCATAGAAAAAAATTGGAAGATACCATAGCCATTGTGTTTATACGGGCTGTAACATAAGCGCAAAATAAAAATGTTCTTCCTGAGGGCGGCATTGAATCCCAGTCAATCAACTTTTTGATTTTATTAATACTTTGTACAATCCAGGAGTAACAATTAGTCCAGAATATATTGTATATGTATTAGACTACCTATAATACCATTTTAAAGTTTTTGGAATCATACAAACATGTTCAATTTTGAAACTAAACATTTAGTTCACAGGATTACATTTTTCATTTGATTTCTTTAAGTCTTTTTTACCCTAGGCCTCCTTGTAAATGGTATCCTTGACAAATAATGGTTCTGGGGCATACTAGGGGACCCTAGTACACCAACCATAGAAAAAAATTGGAAGATACCATAGCCATTGTGTTTATACGGGCTGTAACATAAGCGCAAAATAAAAATGTTCTTCCTGAGGGCGGCATTGAATCCCAGTCAATCAACTTTTTGATTTTATTAATACTTTGTACAATCCAGGAGTAACAATTAGTCCAGAATATATTGTATATGTATTAGACTACCTATAATAACCATTTTAAAGTTTTTGGAATCATACAAACATGTTCAATTTTGAAACTAAACATTTAGTTCACAGGATTACATTTTTCATTTGATTTCTTTAAGTCTTTTTTACCCTAGGCCTCCTTGTAAATGGTATCCTTGACAAATAATGGTTCTGGGGCATACTAGGGGACCCTAGTACACCAACCATAGAAAAAAATTGGAAGATACCATAGCCATTGTGTTTATACGGGCTGTAACATAAGCGCAAAATAAAAATGTTCTTCCTGAGGGCGGCATTGAATCCCAGTCAATCAACTTTTTGATTTTATTAATACTTTGTACAATCCAGGAGTAACAATTAGTCCAGAATATATTGTATATGTATTAGACTACCTATAATAACCATTTTAAAGTTTTTGGAATCATACAAACATGTTCAATTTTGAAACTAAACATTTAGTTCACAGGATTACATTTTTCATTTGATTTCTTTAAGTCTTTTTTACCCTAGGCCTCCTTGTAAATGGTATCCTTGACAAATAATGGTTCTGGGGCATACTAGGGGACCCTAGTACACCAACCATAGAAAAAAATTGGAAGATACCATAGCCATTGTGTTTATACGGGCTGTAACATAAGCGCAAAATAAAAATGTTCTTCCTGAGGGCGGCATTGAATCCCAGTCAATCAACTTTTTGATTTTATTAATACTTTGTACAATCCAGGAGTAACAATTAGTCCAGAATATATTGTATATGTATTAGACTACCTATAATACCATTTTAAAGTTTTTGGAATCATACAAACATGTTCAATTTTGAAACTAAACATTTAGTTCACAGGATTACATTTTTCATTTGATTTCTTTAAGTCTTTTTTACCCTAGGCCTCCTTGTAAATGGTATCCTTGACAAATAATGGTTCTGGGGCATACTAGGGGACCCTAGTACACCAACCATAGAAAAAAATTGGAAGATACCATAGCCATTGTGTTTATACGGGCTGTAACATAAGCGCAAAATAAAAATGTTCTTCCTGAGGGCGGCATTGAATCCCAGTCAATCAACTTTTTGATTTTATTAATACTTTGTACAATCCAGGAGTAACAATTAGTCCAGAATATATTGTATATGTATTAGACTACCTATAATAACCATTTTAAAGTTTTTGGAATCATACAAACATGTTCAATTTTGAAACTAAACATTTAGTTCACAGGATTACATTTTTCATTTGATTTCTTTAAGTCTTTTTTACCCTAGGCCTCCTTGTAAATGGTATCCTTGACAAATAATGGTTCTGGGGCATACTAGGGGACCCTAGTACACCAACCATAGAAAAAAATTGGAAGATACCATAGCCATTGTGTTTATACGGGCTGTAACATAAGCGCAAAATAAAAATGTTCTTCCTGAGGGCGGCATTGAATCCCAGTCAATCAACTTTTTGATTTTATTAATACTTTGTACAATCCAGGAGTAACAATTAGTCCAGAATATATTGTATATGTATTAGACTACCTATAATAACCATTTTAAAGTTTTTGGAATCATACAAACATGTTCAATTTTGAAACTAAACATTTAGTTCACAGGATTACATTTTTCATTTGATTTCTTTAAGTCTTTTTTACCCTAGGCCTCCTTGTAAATGGTATCCTTGACAAATAATGGTTCTGGGGCATACTAGGGGACCCTAGTACACCAACCATAGAAAAAAATTGGAAGATACCATAGCCATTGTGTTTATACGGGCTGTAACATAAGCGCAAAATAAAAATGTTCTTCCTGAGGGCGGCATTGAATCCCAGTCAATCAACTTTTTGATTTTATTAATACTTTGTACAATCCAGGAGTAACAATTAGTCCAGAATATATTGTATATGTATTAGACTACCTATAATAACCATTTTAAAGTTTTTGGAATCATACAAACATGTTCAATTTTGAAACTAAACATTTAGTTCACAGGATTACATTTTTCATTTGATTTCTTTAAGTCTTTTTTACCCTAGGCCTCCTTGTAAATGGTATCCTTGACAAATAATGGTTCTGGGGCATACTAGGGGACCCTAGTACACCAACCATAGAAAAAAATTGGAAGATACCATAGCCATTGTGTTTATACGGGCTGTAACATAAGCGCAAAATAAAAATGTTCTTCCTGAGGGCGGCATTGAATCCCAGTCAATCAACTTTTTGATTTTATTAATACTTTGTACAATCCAGGAGTAACAATTAGTCCAGAATATATTGTATATGTATTAGACTACCTATAATAACCATTTTAAAGTTTTTGGAATCATACAAACATGTTCAATTTTGAAACTAAACATTTAGTTCACAGGATTACATTTTTCATTTGATTTCTTTAAGTCTTTTTTACCCTAGGCCTCCTTGTAAATGGTATCCTTGACAAATAATGGTTCTGGGGCATACTAGGGGACCCTAGTACACCAACCATAGAAAAAAATTGGAAGATACCATAGCCATTGTGTTTATACGGGCTGTAACATAAGCGCAAAATAAAAATGTTCTTCCTGAGGGCGGCATTGAATCCCAGTCAATCAACTTTTTGATTTTATTAATACTTTGTACAATCCAGGAGTAACAATTAGTCCAGAATATATTGTATATGTATTAGACTACCTATAATAACCATTTTAAAGTTTTTGGAATCATACAAACATGTTCAATTTTGAAACTAAACATTTAGTTCACAGGATTACATTTTTCATTTGATTTCTTTAAGTCTTTTTTACCCTAGGCCTCCTTGTAAATGGTATCCTTGACAAATAATGGTTCTGGGGCATACTAGGGGACCCTAGTACACCAACCATAGAAAAAAATTGGAAGATACCATAGCCATTGTGTTTATACGGGCTGTAACATAAGCGCAAAATAAAAATGTTCTTCCTGAGGGCGGCATTGAATCCCAGTCAATCAACTTTTTGATTTTATTAATACTTTGTACAATCCAGGAGTAACAATTAGTCCAGAATATATTGTATATGTATTAGACTACCTATAATAACCATTTTAAAGTTTTTGGAATCATACAAACATGTTCAATTTTGAAACTAAACATTTAGTTCACAGGATTACATTTTTCATTTGATTTCTTTAAGTCTTTTTTACCCTAGGCCTCCTTGTAAATGGTATCCTTGACAAATAATGGTTCTGGGGCATACTAGGGGACCCTAGTACACCAACCATAGAAAAAAATTGGAAGATACCATAGCCATTGTGTTTATACGGGCTGTAACATAAGCGCAAAATAAAAATGTTCTTCCTGAGGGCGGCATTGAATCCCAGTCAATCAACTTTTTGATTTTATTAATACTTTGTACAATCCAGGAGTAACAATTAGTCCAGAATATATTGTATATGTATTAGACTACCTATAATAACCATTTTAAAGTTTTTGGAATCATACAAACATGTTCAATTTTGAAACTAAACATTTAGTTCACAGGATTACATTTTTCATTTGATTTCTTTAAGTCTTTTTTACCCTAGGCCTCCTTGTAAATGGTATCCTTGACAAATAATGGTTCTGGGGCATACTAGGGGACCCTAGTACACCAACCATAGAAAAAAATTGGAAGATACCATAGCCATTGTGTTTATACGGGCTGTAACATAAGCGCAAAATAAAAATGTTCTTCCTGAGGGCGGCATTGAATCCCAGTCAATCAACTTTTTGATTTTATTAATACTTTGTACAATCCAGGAGTAACAATTAGTCCAGAATATATTGTATATGTATTAGACTACCTATAATAACCATTTTAAAGTTTTTGGAATCATACAAACATGTTCAATTTTGAAACTAAACATTTAGTTCACAGGATTACATTTTTCATTTGATTTCTTTAAGTCTTTTTTACCCTAGGCCTCCTTGTAAATGGTATCCTTGACAAATAATGGTTCTGGGGCATACTAGGGGACCCTAGTACACCAACCATAGAAAAAAATTGGAAGATACCATAGCCATTGTGTTTATACGGGCTGTAACATAAGCGCAAAATAAAAATGTTCTTCCTGAGGGCGGCATTGAATCCCAGTCAATCAACTTTTTGATTTTATTAATACTTTGTACAATCCAGGAGTAACAATTAGTCCAGAATATATTGTATATGTATTAGACTACCTATAATAACCATTTTAAAGTTTTTGGAATCATACAAACATGTTCAATTTTGAAACTAAACATTTAGTTCACAGGATTACATTTTTCATTTGATTTCTTTAAGTCTTTTTTACCCTAGGCCTCCTTGTAAATGGTATCCTTGACAAATAATGGTTCTGGGGCATACTAGGGGACCCTAGTACACCAACCATAGAAAAAAATTGGAAGATACCATAGCCATTGTGTTTATACGGGCTGTAACATAAGCGCAAAATAAAAATGTTCTTCCTGAGGGCGGCATTGAATCCCAGTCAATCAACTTTTTGATTTTATTAATACTTTGTACAATCCAGGAGTAACAATTAGTCCAGAATATATTGTATATGTATTAGACTACCTATAATAACCATTTTAAAGTTTTTGGAATCATACAAACATGTTCAATTTTGAAACTAAACATTTAGTTCACAGGATTACATTTTTCATTTGATTTCTTTAAGTCTTTTTTACCCTAGGCCTCCTTGTAAATGGTATCCTTGACAAATAATGGTTCTGGGGCATACTAGGGGACCCTAGTACACCAACCATAGAAAAAAATTGGAAGATACCATAGCCATTGTGTTTATACGGGCTGTAACATAAGCGCAAAATAAAAATGTTCTTCCTGAGGGCGGCATTGAATCCCAGTCAATCAACTTTTTGATTTTATTAATACTTTGTACAATCCAGGAGTAACAATTAGTCCAGAATATATTGTATATGTATTAGACTACCTATAATAACCATTTTAAAGTTTTTGGAATCATACAAACATGTTCAATTTTGAAACTAAACATTTAGTTCACAGGATTACATTTTTCATTTGATTTCTTTAAGTCTTTTTTACCCTAGGCCTCCTTGTAAATGGTATCCTTGACAAATAATGGTTCTGGGGCATACTAGGGGACCCTAGTACACCAACCATAGAAAAAAATTGGAAGATACCATAGCCATTGTGTTTATACGGGCTGTAACATAAGCGCAAAATAAAAATGTTCTTCCTGAGGGCGGCATTGAATCCCAGTCAATCAACTTTTTGATTTTATTAATACTTTGTACAATCCAGGAGTAACAATTAGTCCAGAATATATTGTATATGTATTAGACTACCTATAATAACCATTTTAAAGTTTTTGGAATCATACAAACATGTTCAATTTTGAAACTAAACATTTAGTTCACAGGATTACATTTTTCATTTGATTTCTTTAAGTCTTTTTTACCCTAGGCCTCCTTGTAAATGGTATCCTTGACAAATAATGGTTCTGGGGCATACTAGGGGACCCTAGTACACCAACCATAGAAAAAAATTGGAAGATACCATAGCCATTGTGTTTATACGGGCTGTAACATAAGCGCAAAATAAAAATGTTCTTCCTGAGGGCGGCATTGAATCCCAGTCAATCAACTTTTTGATTTTATTAATACTTTGTACAATCCAGGAGTAACAATTAGTCCAGAATATATTGTATATGTATTAGACTACCTATAATAACCATTTTAAAGTTTTTGGAATCATACAAACATGTTCAATTTTGAAACTAAACATTTAGTTCACAGGATTACATTTTTCATTTGATTTCTTTAAGTCTTTTTTACCCTAGGCCTCCTTGTAAATGGTATCCTTGACAAATAATGGTTCTGGGGCATACTAGGGGACCCTAGTACACCAACCATAGAAAAAAATTGGAAGATACCATAGCCATTGTGTTTATACGGGCTGTAACATAAGCGCAAAATAAAAATGTTCTTCCTGAGGGCGGCATTGAATCCCAGTCAATCAACTTTTTGATTTTATTAATACTTTGTACAATCCAGGAGTAACAATTAGTCCAGAATATATTGTATATGTATTAGACTACCTATAATAACCATTTTAAAGTTTTTGGAATCATACAAACATGTTCAATTTTGAAACTAAACATTTAGTTCACAGGATTACATTTTTCATTTGATTTCTTTAAGTCTTTTTTACCCTAGGCCTCCTTGTAAATGGTATCCTTGACAAATAATGGTTCTGGGGCATACTAGGGGACCCTAGTACACCAACCATAGAAAAAAATTGGAAGATACCATAGCCATTGTGTTTATACGGGCTGTAACATAAGCGCAAAATAAAAATGTTCTTCCTGAGGGCGGCATTGAATCCCAGTCAATCAACTTTTTGATTTTATTAATACTTTGTACAATCCAGGAGTAACAATTAGTCCAGAATATATTGTATATGTATTAGACTACCTATAATAACCATTTTAAAGTTTTTGGAATCATACAAACATGTTCAATTTTGAAACTAAACATTTAGTTCACAGGATTACATTTTTCATTTGATTTCTTTAAGTCTTTTTTACCCTAGGCCTCCTTGTAAATGGTATCCTTGACAAATAATGGTTCTGGGGCATACTAGGGGACCCTAGTACACCAACCATAGAAAAAAATTGGAAGATACCATAGCCATTGTGTTTATACGGGCTGTAACATAAGCGCAAAATAAAAATGTTCTTCCTGAGGGCGGCATTGAATCCCAGTCAATCAACTTTTTGATTTTATTAATACTTTGTACAATCCAGGAGTAACAATTAGTCCAGAATATATTGTATATGTATTAGACTACCTATAATAACCATTTTAAAGTTTTTGGAATCATACAAACATGTTCAATTTTGAAACTAAACATTTAGTTCACAGGATTACATTTTTCATTTGATTTCTTTAAGTCTTTTTTACCCTAGGCCTCCTTGTAAATGGTATCCTTGACAAATAATGGTTCTGGGGCATACTAGGGGACCCTAGTACACCAACCATAGAAAAAAATTGGAAGATACCATAGCCATTGTGTTTATACGGGCTGTAACATAAGCGCAAAATAAAAATGTTCTTCCTGAGGGCGGCATTGAATCCCAGTCAATCAACTTTTTGATTTTATTAATACTTTGTACAATCCAGGAGTAACAATTAGTCCAGAATATATTGTATATGTATTAGACTACCTATAATAACCATTTTAAAGTTTTTGGAATCATACAAACATGTTCAATTTTGAAACTAAACATTTAGTTCACAGGATTACATTTTTCATTTGATTTCTTTAAGTCTTTTTTACCCTAGGCCTCCTTGTAAATGGTATCCTTGACAAATAATGGTTCTGGGGCATACTAGGGGACCCTAGTACACCAACCATAGAAAAAAATTGGAAGATACCATAGCCATTGTGTTTATACGGGCTGTAACATAAGCGCAAAATAAAAATGTTCTTCCTGAGGGCGGCATTGAATCCCAGTCAATCAACTTTTTGATTTTATTAATACTTTGTACAATCCAGGAGTAACAATTAGTCCAGAATATATTGTATATGTATTAGACTACCTATAATAACCATTTTAAAGTTTTTGGAATCATACAAACATGTTCAATTTTGAAACTAAACATTTAGTTCACAGGATTACATTTTTCATTTGATTTCTTTAAGTCTTTTTTACCCTAGGCCTCCTTGTAAATGGTATCCTTGACAAATAATGGTTCTGGGGCATACTAGGGGACCCTAGTACACCAACCATAGAAAAAAATTGGAAGATACCATAGCCATTGTGTTTATACGGGCTGTAACATAAGCGCAAAATAAAAATGTTCTTCCTGAGGGCGGCATTGAATCCCAGTCAATCAACTTTTTGATTTTATTAATACTTTGTACAATCCAGGAGTAACAATTAGTCCAGAATATATTGTATATGTATTAGACTACCTATAATAACCATTTTAAAGTTTTTGGAATCATACAAACATGTTCAATTTTGAAACTAAACATTTAGTTCACAGGATTACATTTTTCATTTGATTTCTTTAAGTCTTTTTTACCCTAGGCCTCCTTGTAAATGGTATCCTTGACAAATAATGGTTCTGGGGCATACTAGGGGACCCTAGTACACCAACCATAGAAAAAAATTGGAAGATACCATAGCCATTGTGTTTATACGGGCTGTAACATAAGCGCAAAATAAAAATGTTCTTCCTGAGGGCGGCATTGAATCCCAGTCAATCAACTTTTTGATTTTATTAATACTTTGTACAATCCAGGAGTAACAATTAGTCCAGAATATATTGTATATGTATTAGACTACCTATAATAACCATTTTAAAGTTTTTGGAATCATACAAACATGTTCAATTTTGAAACTAAACATTTAGTTCACAGGATTACATTTTTCATTTGATTTCTTTAAGTCTTTTTTACCCTAGGCCTCCTTGTAAATGGTATCCTTGACAAATAATGGTTCTGGGGCATACTAGGGGACCCTAGTACACCAACCATAGAAAAAAATTGGAAGATACCATAGCCATTGTGTTTATACGGGCTGTAACATAAGCGCAAAATAAAAATGTTCTTCCTGAGGGCGGCATTGAATCCCAGTCAATCAACTTTTTGATTTTATTAATACTTTGTACAATCCAGGAGTAACAATTAGTCCAGAATATATTGTATATGTATTAGACTACCTATAATAACCATTTTAAAGTTTTTGGAATCATACAAACATGTTCAATTTTGAAACTAAACATTTAGTTCACAGGATTACATTTTTCATTTGATTTCTTTAAGTCTTTTTTACCCTAGGCCTCCTTGTAAATGGTATCCTTGACAAATAATGGTTCTGGGGCATACTAGGGGACCCTAGTACACCAACCATAGAAAAAAATTGGAAGATACCATAGCCATTGTGTTTATACGGGCTGTAACATAAGCGCAAAATAAAAATGTTCTTCCTGAGGGCGGCATTGAATCCCAGTCAATCAACTTTTTGATTTTATTAATACTTTGTACAATCCAGGAGTAACAATTAGTCCAGAATATATTGTATATGTATTAGACTACCTATAATAACCATTTTAAAGTTTTTGGAATCATACAAACATGTTCAATTTTGAAACTAAACATTTAGTTCACAGGATTACATTTTTCATTTGATTTCTTTAAGTCTTTTTTACCCTAGGCCTCCTTGTAAATGGTATCCTTGACAAATAATGGTTCTGGGGCATACTAGGGGACCCTAGTACACCAACCATAGAAAAAAATTGGAAGATACCATAGCCATTGTGTTTATACGGGCTGTAACATAAGCGCAAAATAAAAATGTTCTTCCTGAGGGCGGCATTGAATCCCAGTCAATCAACTTTTTGATTTTATTAATACTTTGTACAATCCAGGAGTAACAATTAGTCCAGAATATATTGTATATGTATTAGACTACCTATAATAACCATTTTAAAGTTTTTGGAATCATACAAACATGTTCAATTTTGAAACTAAACATTTAGTTCACAGGATTACATTTTTCATTTGATTTCTTTAAGTCTTTTTTACCCTAGGCCTCCTTGTAAATGGTATCCTTGACAAATAATGGTTCTGGGGCATACTAGGGGACCCTAGTACACCAACCATAGAAAAAAATTGGAAGATACCATAGCCATTGTGTTTATACGGGCTGTAACATAAGCGCAAAATAAAAATGTTCTTCCTGAGGGCGGCATTGAATCCCAGTCAATCAACTTTTTGATTTTATTAATACTTTGTACAATCCAGGAGTAACAATTAGTCCAGAATATATTGTATATGTATTAGACTACCTATAATAACCATTTTAAAGTTTTTGGAATCATACAAACATGTTCAATTTTGAAACTAAACATTTAGTTCACAGGATTACATTTTTCATTTGATTTCTTTAAGTCTTTTTTACCCTAGGCCTCCTTGTAAATGGTATCCTTGACAAATAATGGTTCTGGGGCATACTAGGGGACCCTAGTACACCAACCATAGAAAAAAATTGGAAGATACCATAGCCATTGTGTTTATACGGGCTGTAACATAAGCGCAAAATAAAAATGTTCTTCCTGAGGGCGGCATTGAATCCCAGTCAATCAACTTTTTGATTTTATTAATACTTTGTACAATCCAGGAGTAACAATTAGTCCAGAATATATTGTATATGTATTAGACTACCTATAATAACCATTTTAAAGTTTTTGGAATCATACAAACATGTTCAATTTTGAAACTAAACATTTAGTTCACAGGATTACATTTTTCATTTGATTTCTTTAAGTCTTTTTTACCCTAGGCCTCCTTGTAAATGGTATCCTTGACAAATAATGGTTCTGGGGCATACTAGGGGACCCTAGTACACCAACCATAGAAAAAAATTGGAAGATACCATAGCCATTGTGTTTATACGGGCTGTAACATAAGCGCAAAATAAAAATGTTCTTCCTGAGGGCGGCATTGAATCCCAGTCAATCAACTTTTTGATTTTATTAATACTTTGTACAATCCAGGAGTAACAATTAGTCCAGAATATATTGTATATGTATTAGACTACCTATAATAACCATTTTAAAGTTTTTGGAATCATACAAACATGTTCAATTTTGAAACTAAACATTTAGTTCACAGGATTACATTTTTCATTTGATTTCTTTAAGTCTTTTTTACCCTAGGCCTCCTTGTAAATGGTATCCTTGACAAATAATGGTTCTGGGGCATACTAGGGGACCCTAGTACACCAACCATAGAAAAAAATTGGAAGATACCATAGCCATTGTGTTTATACGGGCTGTAACATAAGCGCAAAATAAAAATGTTCTTCCTGAGGGCGGCATTGAATCCCAGTCAATCAACTTTTTGATTTTATTAATACTTTGTACAATCCAGGAGTAACAATTAGTCCAGAATATATTGTATATGTATTAGACTACCTATAATAACCATTTTAAAGTTTTTGGAATCATACAAACATGTTCAATTTTGAAACTAAACATTTAGTTCACAGGATTACATTTTTCATTTGATTTCTTTAAGTCTTTTTTACCCTAGGCCTCCTTGTAAATGGTATCCTTGACAAATAATGGTTCTGGGGCATACTAGGGGACCCTAGTACACCAACCATAGAAAAAAATTGGAAGATACCATAGCCATTGTGTTTATACGGGCTGTAACATAAGCGCAAAATAAAAATGTTCTTCCTGAGGGCGGCATTGAATCCCAGTCAATCAACTTTTTGATTTTATTAATACTTTGTACAATCCAGGAGTAACAATTAGTCCAGAATATATTGTATATGTATTAGACTACCTATAATAACCATTTTAAAGTTTTTGGAATCATACAAACATGTTCAATTTTGAAACTAAACATTTAGTTCACAGGATTACATTTTTCATTTGATTTCTTTAAGTCTTTTTTACCCTAGGCCTCCTTGTAAATGGTATCCTTGACAAATAATGGTTCTGGGGCATACTAGGGGACCCTAGTACACCAACCATAGAAAAAAATTGGAAGATACCATAGCCATTGTGTTTATACGGGCTGTAACATAAGCGCAAAATAAAAATGTTCTTCCTGAGGGCGGCATTGAATCCCAGTCAATCAACTTTTTGATTTTATTAATACTTTGTACAATCCAGGAGTAACAATTAGTCCAGAATATATTGTATATGTATTAGACTACCTATAATAACCATTTTAAAGTTTTTGGAATCATACAAACATGTTCAATTTTGAAACTAAACATTTAGTTCACAGGATTACATTTTTCATTTGATTTCTTTAAGTCTTTTTTACCCTAGGCCTCCTTGTAAATGGTATCCTTGACAAATAATGGTTCTGGGGCATACTAGGGGACCCTAGTACACCAACCATAGAAAAAAATTGGAAGATACCATAGCCATTGTGTTTATACGGGCTGTAACATAAGCGCAAAATAAAAATGTTCTTCCTGAGGGCGGCATTGAATCCCAGTCAATCAACTTTTTGATTTTATTAATACTTTGTACAATCCAGGAGTAACAATTAGTCCAGAATATATTGTATATGTATTAGACTACCTATAATAACCATTTTAAAGTTTTTGGAATCATACAAACATGTTCAATTTTGAAACTAAACATTTAGTTCACAGGATTACATTTTTCATTTGATTTCTTTAAGTCTTTTTTACCCTAGGCCTCCTTGTAAATGGTATCCTTGACAAATAATGGTTCTGGGGCATACTAGGGGACCCTAGTACACCAACCATAGAAAAAAATTGGAAGATACCATAGCCATTGTGTTTATACGGGCTGTAACATAAGCGCAAAATAAAAATGTTCTTCCTGAGGGCGGCATTGAATCCCAGTCAATCAACTTTTTGATTTTATTAATACTTTGTACAATCCAGGAGTAACAATTAGTCCAGAATATATTGTATATGTATTAGACTACCTATAATAACCATTTTAAAGTTTTTGGAATCATACAAACATGTTCAATTTTGAAACTAAACATTTAGTTCACAGGATTACATTTTTCATTTGATTTCTTTAAGTCTTTTTTACCCTAGGCCTCCTTGTAAATGGTATCCTTGACAAATAATGGTTCTGGGGCATACTAGGGGACCCTAGTACACCAACCATAGAAAAAAATTGGAAGATACCATAGCCATTGTGTTTATACGGGCTGTAACATAAGCGCAAAATAAAAATGTTCTTCCTGAGGGCGGCATTGAATCCCAGTCAATCAACTTTTTGATTTTATTAATACTTTGTACAATCCAGGAGTAACAATTAGTCCAGAATATATTGTATATGTATTAGACTACCTATAATAACCATTTTAAAGTTTTTGGAATCATACAAACATGTTCAATTTTGAAACTAAACATTTAGTTCACAGGATTACATTTTTCATTTGATTTCTTTAAGTCTTTTTTACCCTAGGCCTCCTTGTAAATGGTATCCTTGACAAATAATGGTTCTGGGGCATACTAGGGGACCCTAGTACACCAACCATAGAAAAAAATTGGAAGATACCATAGCCATTGTGTTTATACGGGCTGTAACATAAGCGCAAAATAAAAATGTTCTTCCTGAGGGCGGCATTGAATCCCAGTCAATCAACTTTTTGATTTTATTAATACTTTGTACAATCCAGGAGTAACAATTAGTCCAGAATATATTGTATATGTATTAGACTACCTATAATAACCATTTTAAAGTTTTTGGAATCATACAAACATGTTCAATTTTGAAACTAAACATTTAGTTCACAGGATTACATTTTTCATTTGATTTCTTTAAGTCTTTTTTACCCTAGGCCTCCTTGTAAATGGTATCCTTGACAAATAATGGTTCTGGGGCATACTAGGGGACCCTAGTACACCAACCATAGAAAAAAATTGGAAGATACCATAGCCATTGTGTTTATACGGGCTGTAACATAAGCGCAAAATAAAAATGTTCTTCCTGAGGGCGGCATTGAATCCCAGTCAATCAACTTTTTGATTTTATTAATACTTTGTACAATCCAGGAGTAACAATTAGTCCAGAATATATTGTATATGTATTAGACTACCTATAATAACCATTTTAAAGTTTTTGGAATCATACAAACATGTTCAATTTTGAAACTAAACATTTAGTTCACAGGATTACATTTTTCATTTGATTTCTTTAAGTCTTTTTTACCCTAGGCCTCCTTGTAAATGGTATCCTTGACAAATAATGGTTCTGGGGCATACTAGGGGACCCTAGTACACCAACCATAGAAAAAAATTGGAAGATACCATAGCCATTGTGTTTATACGGGCTGTAACATAAGCGCAAAATAAAAATGTTCTTCCTGAGGGCGGCATTGAATCCCAGTCAATCAACTTTTTGATTTTATTAATACTTTGTACAATCCAGGAGTAACAATTAGTCCAGAATATATTGTATATGTATTAGACTACCTATAATAACCATTTTAAAGTTTTTGGAATCATACAAACATGTTCAATTTTGAAACTAAACATTTAGTTCACAGGATTACATTTTTCATTTGATTTCTTTAAGTCTTTTTTACCCTAGGCCTCCTTGTAAATGGTATCCTTGACAAATAATGGTTCTGGGGCATACTAGGGGACCCTAGTACACCAACCATAGAAAAAAATTGGAAGATACCATAGCCATTGTGTTTATACGGGCTGTAACATAAGCGCAAAATAAAAATGTTCTTCCTGAGGGCGGCATTGAATCCCAGTCAATCAACTTTTTGATTTTATTAATACTTTGTACAATCCAGGAGTAACAATTAGTCCAGAATATATTGTATATGTATTAGACTACCTATAATAACCATTTTAAAGTTTTTGGAATCATACAAACATGTTCAATTTTGAAACTAAACATTTAGTTCACAGGATTACATTTTTCATTTGATTTCTTTAAGTCTTTTTTACCCTAGGCCTCCTTGTAAATGGTATCCTTGACAAATAATGGTTCTGGGGCATACTAGGGGACCCTAGTACACCAACCATAGAAAAAAATTGGAAGATACCATAGCCATTGTGTTTATACGGGCTGTAACATAAGCGCAAAATAAAAATGTTCTTCCTGAGGGCGGCATTGAATCCCAGTCAATCAACTTTTTGATTTTATTAATACTTTGTACAATCCAGGAGTAACAATTAGTCCAGAATATATTGTATATGTATTAGACTACCTATAATAACCATTTTAAAGTTTTTGGAATCATACAAACATGTTCAATTTTGAAACTAAACATTTAGTTCACAGGATTACATTTTTCATTTGATTTCTTTAAGTCTTTTTTACCCTAGGCCTCCTTGTAAATGGTATCCTTGACAAATAATGGTTCTGGGGCATACTAGGGGACCCTAGTACACCAACCATAGAAAAAAATTGGAAGATACCATAGCCATTGTGTTTATACGGGCTGTAACATAAGCGCAAAATAAAAATGTTCTTCCTGAGGGCGGCATTGAATCCCAGTCAATCAACTTTTTGATTTTATTAATACTTTGTACAATCCAGGAGTAACAATTAGTCCAGAATATATTGTATATGTATTAGACTACCTATAATAACCATTTTAAAGTTTTTGGAATCATACAAACATGTTCAATTTTGAAACTAAACATTTAGTTCACAGGATTACATTTTTCATTTGATTTCTTTAAGTCTTTTTTACCCTAGGCCTCCTTGTAAATGGTATCCTTGACAAATAATGGTTCTGGGGCATACTAGGGGACCCTAGTACACCAACCATAGAAAAAAATTGGAAGATACCATAGCCATTGTGTTTATACGGGCTGTAACATAAGCGCAAAATAAAAATGTTCTTCCTGAGGGCGGCATTGAATCCCAGTCAATCAACTTTTTGATTTTATTAATACTTTGTACAATCCAGGAGTAACAATTAGTCCAGAATATATTGTATATGTATTAGACTACCTATAATAACCATTTTAAAGTTTTTGGAATCATACAAACATGTTCAATTTTGAAACTAAACATTTAGTTCACAGGATTACATTTTTCATTTGATTTCTTTAAGTCTTTTTTACCCTAGGCCTCCTTGTAAATGGTATCCTTGACAAATAATGGTTCTGGGGCATACTAGGGGACCCTAGTACACCAACCATAGAAAAAAATTGGAAGATACCATAGCCATTGTGTTTATACGGGCTGTAACATAAGCGCAAAATAAAAATGTTCTTCCTGAGGGCGGCATTGAATCCCAGTCAATCAACTTTTTGATTTTATTAATACTTTGTACAATCCAGGAGTAACAATTAGTCCAGAATATATTGTATATGTATTAGACTACCTATAATAACCATTTTAAAGTTTTTGGAATCATACAAACATGTTCAATTTTGAAACTAAACATTTAGTTCACAGGATTACATTTTTCATTTGATTTCTTTAAGTCTTTTTTACCCTAGGCCTCCTTGTAAATGGTATCCTTGACAAATAATGGTTCTGGGGCATACTAGGGGACCCTAGTACACCAACCATAGAAAAAAATTGGAAGATACCATAGCCATTGTGTTTATACGGGCTGTAACATAAGCGCAAAATAAAAATGTTCTTCCTGAGGGCGGCATTGAATCCCAGTCAATCAACTTTTTGATTTTATTAATACTTTGTACAATCCAGGAGTAACAATTAGTCCAGAATATATTGTATATGTATTAGACTACCTATAATAACCATTTTAAAGTTTTTGGAATCATACAAACATGTTCAATTTTGAAACTAAACATTTAGTTCACAGGATTACATTTTTCATTTGATTTCTTTAAGTCTTTTTTACCCTAGGCCTCCTTGTAAATGGTATCCTTGACAAATAATGGTTCTGGGGCATACTAGGGGACCCTAGTACACCAACCATAGAAAAAAATTGGAAGATACCATAGCCATTGTGTTTATACGGGCTGTAACATAAGCGCAAAATAAAAATGTTCTTCCTGAGGGCGGCATTGAATCCCAGTCAATCAACTTTTTGATTTTATTAATACTTTGTACAATCCAGGAGTAACAATTAGTCCAGAATATATTGTATATGTATTAGACTACCTATAATAACCATTTTAAAGTTTTTGGAATCATACAAACATGTTCAATTTTGAAACTAAACATTTAGTTCACAGGATTACATTTTTCATTTGATTTCTTTAAGTCTTTTTTACCCTAGGCCTCCTTGTAAATGGTATCCTTGACAAATAATGGTTCTGGGGCATACTAGGGGACCCTAGTACACCAACCATAGAAAAAAATTGGAAGATACCATAGCCATTGTGTTTATACGGGCTGTAACATAAGCGCAAAATAAAAATGTTCTTCCTGAGGGCGGCATTGAATCCCAGTCAATCAACTTTTTGATTTTATTAATACTTTGTACAATCCAGGAGTAACAATTAGTCCAGAATATATTGTATATGTATTAGACTACCTATAATACCATTTTAAAGTTTTTGGAATCATACAAACATGTTCAATTTTGAAACTAAACATTTAGTTCACAGGATTACATTTTTCATTTGATTTCTTTAAGTCTTTTTTACCCTAGGCCTCCTTGTAAATGGTATCCTTGACAAATAATGGTTCTGGGGCATACTAGGGGACCCTAGTACACCAACCATAGAAAAAAATTGGAAGATACCATAGCCATTGTGTTTATACGGGCTGTAACATAAGCGCAAAATAAAAATGTTCTTCCTGAGGGCGGCATTGAATCCCAGTCAATCAACTTTTTGATTTTATTAATACTTTGTACAATCCAGGAGTAACAATTAGTCCAGAATATATTGTATATGTATTAGACTACCTATAATAACCATTTTAAAGTTTTTGGAATCATACAAACATGTTCAATTTTGAAACTAAACATTTAGTTCACAGGATTACATTTTTCATTTGATTTCTTTAAGTCTTTTTTACCCTAGGCCTCCTTGTAAATGGTATCCTTGACAAATAATGGTTCTGGGGCATACTAGGGGACCCTAGTACACCAACCATAGAAAAAAATTGGAAGATACCATAGCCATTGTGTTTATACGGGCTGTAACATAAGCGCAAAATAAAAATGTTCTTCCTGAGGGCGGCATTGAATCCCAGTCAATCAACTTTTTGATTTTATTAATACTTTGTACAATCCAGGAGTAACAATTAGTCCAGAATATATTGTATATGTATTAGACTACCTATAATAACCATTTTAAAGTTTTTGGAATCATACAAACATGTTCAATTTTGAAACTAAACATTTAGTTCACAGGATTACATTTTTCATTTGATTTCTTTAAGTCTTTTTTACCCTAGGCCTCCTTGTAAATGGTATCCTTGACAAATAATGGTTCTGGGGCATACTAGGGGACCCTAGTACACCAACCATAGAAAAAAATTGGAAGATACCATAGCCATTGTGTTTATACGGGCTGTAACATAAGCGCAAAATAAAAATGTTCTTCCTGAGGGCGGCATTGAATCCCAGTCAATCAACTTTTTGATTTTATTAATACTTTGTACAATCCAGGAGTAACAATTAGTCCAGAATATATTGTATATGTATTAGACTACCTATAATAACCATTTTAAAGTTTTTGGAATCATACAAACATGTTCAATTTTGAAACTAAACATTTAGTTCACAGGATTACATTTTTCATTTGATTTCTTTAAGTCTTTTTTACCCTAGGCCTCCTTGTAAATGGTATCCTTGACAAATAATGGTTCTGGGGCATACTAGGGGACCCTAGTACACCAACCATAGAAAAAAATTGGAAGATACCATAGCCATTGTGTTTATACGGGCTGTAACATAAGCGCAAAATAAAAATGTTCTTCCTGAGGGCGGCATTGAATCCCAGTCAATCAACTTTTTGATTTTATTAATACTTTGTACAATCCAGGAGTAACAATTAGTCCAGAATATATTGTATATGTATTAGACTACCTATAATAACCATTTTAAAGTTTTTGGAATCATACAAACATGTTCAATTTTGAAACTAAACATTTAGTTCACAGGATTACATTTTTCATTTGATTTCTTTAAGTCTTTTTTACCCTAGGCCTCCTTGTAAATGGTATCCTTGACAAATAATGGTTCTGGGGCATACTAGGGGACCCTAGTACACCAACCATAGAAAAAAATTGGAAGATACCATAGCCATTGTGTTTATACGGGCTGTAACATAAGCGCAAAATAAAAATGTTCTTCCTGAGGGCGGCATTGAATCCCAGTCAATCAACTTTTTGATTTTATTAATACTTTGTACAATCCAGGAGTAACAATTAGTCCAGAATATATTGTATATGTATTAGACTACCTATAATACCATTTTAAAGTTTTTGGAATCATACAAACATGTTCAATTTTGAAACTAAACATTTAGTTCACAGGATTACATTTTTCATTTGATTTCTTTAAGTCTTTTTTACCCTAGGCCTCCTTGTAAATGGTATCCTTGACAAATAATGGTTCTGGGGCATACTAGGGGACCCTAGTACACCAACCATAGAAAAAAATTGGAAGATACCATAGCCATTGTGTTTATACGGGCTGTAACATAAGCGCAAAATAAAAATGTTCTTCCTGAGGGCGGCATTGAATCCCAGTCAATCAACTTTTTGATTTTATTAATACTTTGTACAATCCAGGAGTAACAATTAGTCCAGAATATATTGTATATGTATTAGACTACCTATAATAACCATTTTAAAGTTTTTGGAATCATACAAACATGTTCAATTTTGAAACTAAACATTTAGTTCACAGGATTACATTTTTCATTTGATTTCTTTAAGTCTTTTTTACCCTAGGCCTCCTTGTAAATGGTATCCTTGACAAATAATGGTTCTGGGGCATACTAGGGGACCCTAGTACACCAACCATAGAAAAAAATTGGAAGATACCATAGCCATTGTGTTTATACGGGCTGTAACATAAGCGCAAAATAAAAATGTTCTTCCTGAGGGCGGCATTGAATCCCAGTCAATCAACTTTTTGATTTTATTAATACTTTGTACAATCCAGGAGTAACAATTAGTCCAGAATATATTGTATATGTATTAGACTACCTATAATAACCATTTTAAAGTTTTTGGAATCATACAAACATGTTCAATTTTGAAACTAAACATTTAGTTCACAGGATTACATTTTTCATTTGATTTCTTTAAGTCTTTTTTACCCTAGGCCTCCTTGTAAATGGTATCCTTGACAAATAATGGTTCTGGGGCATACTAGGGGACCCTAGTACACCAACCATAGAAAAAAATTGGAAGATACCATAGCCATTGTGTTTATACGGGCTGTAACATAAGCGCAAAATAAAAATGTTCTTCCTGAGGGCGGCATTGAATCCCAGTCAATCAACTTTTTGATTTTATTAATACTTTGTACAATCCAGGAGTAACAATTAGTCCAGAATATATTGTATATGTATTAGACTACCTATAATAACCATTTTAAAGTTTTTGGAATCATACAAACATGTTCAATTTTGAAACTAAACATTTAGTTCACAGGATTACATTTTTCATTTGATTTCTTTAAGTCTTTTTTACCCTAGGCCTCCTTGTAAATGGTATCCTTGACAAATAATGGTTCTGGGGCATACTAGGGGACCCTAGTACACCAACCATAGAAAAAAATTGGAAGATACCATAGCCATTGTGTTTATACGGGCTGTAACATAAGCGCAAAATAAAAATGTTCTTCCTGAGGGCGGCATTGAATCCCAGTCAATCAACTTTTTGATTTTATTAATACTTTGTACAATCCAGGAGTAACAATTAGTCCAGAATATATTGTATATGTATTAGACTACCTATAATAACCATTTTAAAGTTTTTGGAATCATACAAACATGTTCAATTTTGAAACTAAACATTTAGTTCACAGGATTACATTTTTCATTTGATTTCTTTAAGTCTTTTTTACCCTAGGCCTCCTTGTAAATGGTATCCTTGACAAATAATGGTTCTGGGGCATACTAGGGGACCCTAGTACACCAACCATAGAAAAAAATTGGAAGATACCATAGCCATTGTGTTTATACGGGCTGTAACATAAGCGCAAAATAAAAATGTTCTTCCTGAGGGCGGCATTGAATCCCAGTCAATCAACTTTTTGATTTTATTAATACTTTGTACAATCCAGGAGTAACAATTAGTCCAGAATATATTGTATATGTATTAGACTACCTATAATAACCATTTTAAAGTTTTTGGAATCATACAAACATGTTCAATTTTGAAACTAAACATTTAGTTCACAGGATTACATTTTTCATTTGATTTCTTTAAGTCTTTTTTACCCTAGGCCTCCTTGTAAATGGTATCCTTGACAAATAATGGTTCTGGGGCATACTAGGGGACCCTAGTACACCAACCATAGAAAAAAATTGGAAGATACCATAGCCATTGTGTTTATACGGGCTGTAACATAAGCGCAAAATAAAAATGTTCTTCCTGAGGGCGGCATTGAATCCCAGTCAATCAACTTTTTGATTTTATTAATACTTTGTACAATCCAGGAGTAACAATTAGTCCAGAATATATTGTATATGTATTAGACTACCTATAATAACCATTTTAAAGTTTTTGGAATCATACAAACATGTTCAATTTTGAAACTAAACATTTAGTTCACAGGATTACATTTTTCATTTGATTTCTTTAAGTCTTTTTTACCCTAGGCCTCCTTGTAAATGGTATCCTTGACAAATAATGGTTCTGGGGCATACTAGGGGACCCTAGTACACCAACCATAGAAAAAAATTGGAAGATACCATAGCCATTGTGTTTATACGGGCTGTAACATAAGCGCAAAATAAAAATGTTCTTCCTGAGGGCGGCATTGAATCCCAGTCAATCAACTTTTTGATTTTATTAATACTTTGTACAATCCAGGAGTAACAATTAGTCCAGAATATATTGTATATGTATTAGACTACCTATAATAACCATTTTAAAGTTTTTGGAATCATACAAACATGTTCAATTTTGAAACTAAACATTTAGTTCACAGGATTACATTTTTCATTTGATTTCTTTAAGTCTTTTTTACCCTAGGCCTCCTTGTAAATGGTATCCTTGACAAATAATGGTTCTGGGGCATACTAGGGGACCCTAGTACACCAACCATAGAAAAAAATTGGAAGATACCATAGCCATTGTGTTTATACGGGCTGTAACATAAGCGCAAAATAAAAATGTTCTTCCTGAGGGCGGCATTGAATCCCAGTCAATCAACTTTTTGATTTTATTAATACTTTGTACAATCCAGGAGTAACAATTAGTCCAGAATATATTGTATATGTATTAGACTACCTATAATAACCATTTTAAAGTTTTTGGAATCATACAAACATGTTCAATTTTGAAACTAAACATTTAGTTCACAGGATTACATTTTTCATTTGATTTCTTTAAGTCTTTTTTACCCTAGGCCTCCTTGTAAATGGTATCCTTGACAAATAATGGTTCTGGGGCATACTAGGGGACCCTAGTACACCAACCATAGAAAAAAATTGGAAGATACCATAGCCATTGTGTTTATACGGGCTGTAACATAAGCGCAAAATAAAAATGTTCTTCCTGAGGGCGGCATTGAATCCCAGTCAATCAACTTTTTGATTTTATTAATACTTTGTACAATCCAGGAGTAACAATTAGTCCAGAATATATTGTATATGTATTAGACTACCTATAATAACCATTTTAAAGTTTTTGGAATCATACAAACATGTTCAATTTTGAAACTAAACATTTAGTTCACAGGATTACATTTTTCATTTGATTTCTTTAAGTCTTTTTTACCCTAGGCCTCCTTGTAAATGGTATCCTTGACAAATAATGGTTCTGGGGCATACTAGGGGACCCTAGTACACCAACCATAGAAAAAAATTGGAAGATACCATAGCCATTGTGTTTATACGGGCTGTAACATAAGCGCAAAATAAAAATGTTCTTCCTGAGGGCGGCATTGAATCCCAGTCAATCAACTTTTTGATTTTATTAATACTTTGTACAATCCAGGAGTAACAATTAGTCCAGAATATATTGTATATGTATTAGACTACCTATAATAACCATTTTAAAGTTTTTGGAATCATACAAACATGTTCAATTTTGAAACTAAACAATTAGTTCACAGGATTACATTTTTCATTTGATTTCTTTAAGTCTTTTTTACCCTAGGCCTCCTTGTAAATGGTATCCTTGACAAATAATGGTTCTGGGGCATACTAGGGGACCCTAGTACACCAACCATAGAAAAAAATTGGAAGATACCATAGCCATTGTGTTTATACGGGCTGTAACATAAGCGCAAAATAAAAATGTTCTTCCTGAGGGCGGCATTGAATCCCAGTCAATCAACTTTTTGATTTTATTAATACTTTGTACAATCCAGGAGTAACAATTAGTCCAGAATATATTGTATATGTATTAGACTACCTATAATAACCATTTTAAAGTTTTTGGAATCATACAAACATGTTCAATTTTGAAACTAAACATTTAGTTCACAGGATTACATTTTTCATTTGATTTCTTTAAGTCTTTTTTACCCTAGGCCTCCTTGTAAATGGTATCCTTGACAAATAATGGTTCTGGGGCATACTAGGGGACCCTAGTACACCAACCATAGAAAAAAATTGGAAGATACCATAGCCATTGTGTTTATACGGGCTGTAACATAAGCGCAAAATAAAAATGTTCTTCCTGAGGGCGGCATTGAATCCCAGTCAATCAACTTTTTGATTTTATTAATACTTTGTACAATCCAGGAGTAACAATTAGTCCAGAATATATTGTATATGTATTAGACTACCTATAATAACCATTTTAAAGTTTTTGGAATCATACAAACATGTTCAATTTTGAAACTAAACATTTAGTTCACAGGATTACATTTTTCATTTGATTTCTTTAAGTCTTTTTTACCCTAGGCCTCCTTGTAAATGGTATCCTTGACAAATAATGGTTCTGGGGCATACTAGGGGACCCTAGTACACCAACCATAGAAAAAAATTGGAAGATACCATAGCCATTGTGTTTATACGGGCTGTAACATAAGCGCAAAATAAAAATGTTCTTCCTGAGGGCGGCATTGAATCCCAGTCAATCAACTTTTTGATTTTATTAATACTTTGTACAATCCAGGAGTAACAATTAGTCCAGAATATATTGTATATGTATTAGACTACCTATAATAACCATTTTAAAGTTTTTGGAATCATACAAACATGTTCAATTTTGAAACTAAACATTTAGTTCACAGGATTACATTTTTCATTTGATTTCTTTAAGTCTTTTTTACCCTAGGCCTCCTTGTAAATGGTATCCTTGACAAATAATGGTTCTGGGGCATACTAGGGGACCCTAGTACACCAACCATAGAAAAAAATTGGAAGATACCATAGCCATTGTGTTTATACGGGCTGTAACATAAGCGCAAAATAAAAATGTTCTTCCTGAGGGCGGCATTGAATCCCAGTCAATCAACTTTTTGATTTTATTAATACTTTGTACAATCCAGGAGTAACAATTAGTCCAGAATATATTGTATATGTATTAGACTACCTATAATAACCATTTTAAAGTTTTTGGAATCATACAAACATGTTCAATTTTGAAACTAAACATTTAGTTCACAGGATTACATTTTTCATTTGATTTCTTTAAGTCTTTTTTACCCTAGGCCTCCTTGTAAATGGTATCCTTGACAAATAATGGTTCTGGGGCATACTAGGGGACCCTAGTACACCAACCATAGAAAAAAATTGGAAGATACCATAGCCATTGTGTTTATACGGGCTGTAACATAAGCGCAAAATAAAAATGTTCTTCCTGAGGGCGGCATTGAATCCCAGTCAATCAACTTTTTGATTTTATTAATACTTTGTACAATCCAGGAGTAACAATTAGTCCAGAATATATTGTATATGTATTAGACTACCTATAATAACCATTTTAAAGTTTTTGGAATCATACAAACATGTTCAATTTTGAAACTAAACATTTAGTTCACAGGATTACATTTTTCATTTGATTTCTTTAAGTCTTTTTTACCCTAGGCCTCCTTGTAAATGGTATCCTTGACAAATAATGGTTCTGGGGCATACTAGGGGACCCTAGTACACCAACCATAGAAAAAAATTGGAAGATACCATAGCCATTGTGTTTATACGGGCTGTAACATAAGCGCAAAATAAAAATGTTCTTCCTGAGGGCGGCATTGAATCCCAGTCAATCAACTTTTTGATTTTATTAATACTTTGTACAATCCAGGAGTAACAATTAGTCCAGAATATATTGTATATGTATTAGACTACCTATAATAACCATTTTAAAGTTTTTGGAATCATACAAACATGTTCAATTTTGAAACTAAACATTTAGTTCACAGGATTACATTTTTCATTTGATTTCTTTAAGTCTTTTTTACCCTAGGCCTCCTTGTAAATGGTATCCTTGACAAATAATGGTTCTGGGGCATACTAGGGGACCCTAGTACACCAACCATAGAAAAAAATTGGAAGATACCATAGCCATTGTGTTTATACGGGCTGTAACATAAGCGCAAAATAAAAATGTTCTTCCTGAGGGCGGCATTGAATCCCAGTCAATCAACTTTTTGATTTTATTAATACTTTGTACAATCCAGGAGTAACAATTAGTCCAGAATATATTGTATATGTATTAGACTACCTATAATAACCATTTTAAAGTTTTTGGAATCATACAAACATGTTCAATTTTGAAACTAAACATTTAGTTCACAGGATTACATTTTTCATTTGATTTCTTTAAGTCTTTTTTACCCTAGGCCTCCTTGTAAATGGTATCCTTGACAAATAATGGTTCTGGGGCATACTAGGGGACCCTAGTACACCAACCATAGAAAAAAATTGGAAGATACCATAGCCATTGTGTTTATACGGGCTGTAACATAAGCGCAAAATAAAAATGTTCTTCCTGAGGGCGGCATTGAATCCCAGTCAATCAACTTTTTGATTTTATTAATACTTTGTACAATCCAGGAGTAACAATTAGTCCAGAATATATTGTATATGTATTAGACTACCTATAATAACCATTTTAAAGTTTTTGGAATCATACAAACATGTTCAATTTTGAAACTAAACATTTAGTTCACAGGATTACATTTTTCATTTGATTTCTTTAAGTCTTTTTTACCCTAGGCCTCCTTGTAAATGGTATCCTTGACAAATAATGGTTCTGGGGCATACTAGGGGACCCTAGTACACCAACCATAGAAAAAAATTGGAAGATACCATAGCCATTGTGTTTATACGGGCTGTAACATAAGCGCAAAATAAAAATGTTCTTCCTGAGGGCGGCATTGAATCCCAGTCAATCAACTTTTTGATTTTATTAATACTTTGTACAATCCAGGAGTAACAATTAGTCCAGAATATATTGTATATGTATTAGACTACCTATAATAACCATTTTAAAGTTTTTGGAATCATACAAACATGTTCAATTTTGAAACTAAACATTTAGTTCACAGGATTACATTTTTCATTTGATTTCTTTAAGTCTTTTTTACCCTAGGCCTCCTTGTAAATGGTATCCTTGACAAATAATGGTTCTGGGGCATACTAGGGGACCCTAGTACACCAACCATAGAAAAAAATTGGAAGATACCATAGCCATTGTGTTTATACGGGCTGTAACATAAGCGCAAAATAAAAATGTTCTTCCTGAGGGCGGCATTGAATCCCAGTCAATCAACTTTTTGATTTTATTAATACTTTGTACAATCCAGGAGTAACAATTAGTCCAGAATATATTGTATATGTATTAGACTACCTATAATAACCATTTTAAAGTTTTTGGAATCATACAAACATGTTCAATTTTGAAACTAAACAATTAGTTCACAGGATTACATTTTTCATTTGATTTCTTTAAGTCTTTTTTACCCTAGGCCTCCTTGTAAATGGTATCCTTGACAAATAATGGTTCTGGGGCATACTAGGGGACCCTAGTACACCAACCATAGAAAAAAATTGGAAGATACCATAGCCATTGTGTTTATACGGGCTGTAACATAAGCGCAAAATAAAAATGTTCTTCCTGAGGGCGGCATTGAATCCCAGTCAATCAACTTTTTGATTTTATTAATACTTTGTACAATCCAGGAGTAACAATTAGTCCAGAATATATTGTATATGTATTAGACTACCTATAATAACCATTTTAAAGTTTTTGGAATCATACAAACATGTTCAATTTTGAAACTAAACATTTAGTTCACAGGATTACATTTTTCATTTGATTTCTTTAAGTCTTTTTTACCCTAGGCCTCCTTGTAAATGGTATCCTTGACAAATAATGGTTCTGGGGCATACTAGGGGACCCTAGTACACCAACCATAGAAAAAAATTGGAAGATACCATAGCCATTGTGTTTATACGGGCTGTAACATAAGCGCAAAATAAAAATGTTCTTCCTGAGGGCGGCATTGAATCCCAGTCAATCAACTTTTTGATTTTATTAATACTTTGTACAATCCAGGAGTAACAATTAGTCCAGAATATATTGTATATGTATTAGACTACCTATAATAACCATTTTAAAGTTTTTGGAATCATACAAACATGTTCAATTTTGAAACTAAACATTTAGTTCACAGGATTACATTTTTCATTTGATTTCTTTAAGTCTTTTTTACCCTAGGCCTCCTTGTAAATGGTATCCTTGACAAATAATGGTTCTGGGGCATACTAGGGGACCCTAGTACACCAACCATAGAAAAAAATTGGAAGATACCATAGCCATTGTGTTTATACGGGCTGTAACATAAGCGCAAAATAAAAATGTTCTTCCTGAGGGCGGCATTGAATCCCAGTCAATCAACTTTTTGATTTTATTAATACTTTGTACAATCCAGGAGTAACAATTAGTCCAGAATATATTGTATATGTATTAGACTACCTATAATAACCATTTTAAAGTTTTTGGAATCATACAAACATGTTCAATTTTGAAACTAAACATTTAGTTCACAGGATTACATTTTTCATTTGATTTCTTTAAGTCTTTTTTACCCTAGGCCTCCTTGTAAATGGTATCCTTGACAAATAATGGTTCTGGGGCATACTAGGGGACCCTAGTACACCAACCATAGAAAAAAATTGGAAGATACCATAGCCATTGTGTTTATACGGGCTGTAACATAAGCGCAAAATAAAAATGTTCTTCCTGAGGGCGGCATTGAATCCCAGTCAATCAACTTTTTGATTTTATTAATACTTTGTACAATCCAGGAGTAACAATTAGTCCAGAATATATTGTATATGTATTAGACTACCTATAATAACCATTTTAAAGTTTTTGGAATCATACAAACATGTTCAATTTTGAAACTAAACATTTAGTTCACAGGATTACATTTTTCATTTGATTTCTTTAAGTCTTTTTTACCCTAGGCCTCCTTGTAAATGGTATCCTTGACAAATAATGGTTCTGGGGCATACTAGGGGACCCTAGTACACCAACCATAGAAAAAAATTGGAAGATACCATAGCCATTGTGTTTATACGGGCTGTAACATAAGCGCAAAATAAAAATGTTCTTCCTGAGGGCGGCATTGAATCCCAGTCAATCAACTTTTTGATTTTATTAATACTTTGTACAATCCAGGAGTAACAATTAGTCCAGAATATATTGTATATGTATTAGACTACCTATAATAACCATTTTAAAGTTTTTGGAATCATACAAACATGTTCAATTTTGAAACTAAACATTTAGTTCACAGGATTACATTTTTCATTTGATTTCTTTAAGTCTTTTTTACCCTAGGCCTCCTTGTAAATGGTATCCTTGACAAATAATGGTTCTGGGGCATACTAGGGGACCCTAGTACACCAACCATAGAAAAAAATTGGAAGATACCATAGCCATTGTGTTTATACGGGCTGTAACATAAGCGCAAAATAAAAATGTTCTTCCTGAGGGCGGCATTGAATCCCAGTCAATCAACTTTTTGATTTTATTAATACTTTGTACAATCCAGGAGTAACAATTAGTCCAGAATATATTGTATATGTATTAGACTACCTATAATAACCATTTTAAAGTTTTTGGAATCATACAAACATGTTCAATTTTGAAACTAAACATTTAGTTCACAGGATTACATTTTTCATTTGATTTCTTTAAGTCTTTTTTACCCTAGGCCTCCTTGTAAATGGTATCCTTGACAAATAATGGTTCTGGGGCATACTAGGGGACCCTAGTACACCAACCATAGAAAAAAATTGGAAGATACCATAGCCATTGTGTTTATACGGGCTGTAACATAAGCGCAAAATAAAAATGTTCTTCCTGAGGGCGGCATTGAATCCCAGTCAATCAACTTTTTGATTTTATTAATACTTTGTACAATCCAGGAGTAACAATTAGTCCAGAATATATTGTATATGTATTAGACTACCTATAATAACCATTTTAAAGTTTTTGGAATCATACAAACATGTTCAATTTTGAAACTAAACATTTAGTTCACAGGATTACATTTTTCATTTGATTTCTTTAAGTCTTTTTTACCCTAGGCCTCCTTGTAAATGGTATCCTTGACAAATAATGGTTCTGGGGCATACTAGGGGACCCTAGTACACCAACCATAGAAAAAAATTGGAAGATACCATAGCCATTGTGTTTATACGGGCTGTAACATAAGCGCAAAATAAAAATGTTCTTCCTGAGGGCGGCATTGAATCCCAGTCAATCAACTTTTTGATTTTATTAATACTTTGTACAATCCAGGAGTAACAATTAGTCCAGAATATATTGTATATGTATTAGACTACCTATAATAACCATTTTAAAGTTTTTGGAATCATACAAACATGTTCAATTTTGAAACTAAACATTTAGTTCACAGGATTACATTTTTCATTTGATTTCTTTAAGTCTTTTTTACCCTAGGCCTCCTTGTAAATGGTATCCTTGACAAATAATGGTTCTGGGGCATACTAGGGGACCCTAGTACACCAACCATAGAAAAAAATTGGAAGATACCATAGCCATTGTGTTTATACGGGCTGTAACATAAGCGCAAAATAAAAATGTTCTTCCTGAGGGCGGCATTGAATCCCAGTCAATCAACTTTTTGATTTTATTAATACTTTGTACAATCCAGGAGTAACAATTAGTCCAGAATATATTGTATATGTATTAGACTACCTATAATAACCATTTTAAAGTTTTTGGAATCATACAAACATGTTCAATTTTGAAACTAAACATTTAGTTCACAGGATTACATTTTTCATTTGATTTCTTTAAGTCTTTTTTACCCTAGGCCTCCTTGTAAATGGTATCCTTGACAAATAATGGTTCTGGGGCATACTAGGGGACCCTAGTACACCAACCATAGAAAAAAAATTGGAAGATACCATAGCCATTGTGTTTATACGGGCTGTAACATAAGCGCAAAATAAAAATGTTCTTCCTGAGGGCGGCATTGAATCCCAGTCAATCAACTTTTTGATTTTATTAATACTTTGTACAATCCAGGAGTAACAATTAGTCCAGAATATATTGTATATGTATTAGACTACCTATAATAACCATTTTAAAGTTTTTGGAATCATACAAACATGTTCAATTTTGAAACTAAACAATTAGTTCACAGGATTACATTTTTCATTTGATTTCTTTAAGTCTTTTTTACCCTAGGCCTCCTTGTAAATGGTATCCTTGACAAATAATGGTTCTGGGGCATACTAGGGGACCCTAGTACACCAACCATAGAAAAAAATTGGAAGATACCATAGCCATTGTGTTTATACGGGCTGTAACATAAGCGCAAAATAAAAATGTTCTTCCTGAGGGCGGCATTGAATCCCAGTCAATCAACTTTTTGATTTTATTAATACTTTGTACAATCCAGGAGTAACAATTAGTCCAGAATATATTGTATATGTATTAGACTACCTATAATAACCATTTTAAAGTTTTTGGAATCATACAAACATGTTCAATTTTGAAACTAAACATTTAGTTCACAGGATTACATTTTTCATTTGATTTCTTTAAGTTCACAGGATTGACCTTTTTAAACCCTAGGCCTCCTTGTAAATGGTATCCTTGACAAATAATGGTTCTGGGGCATACTAGGGGACCCTAGTACACCAACCATAGAAAAAAATTGGAAGATACCATAGCCATTGTGTTTATACGGGCTGTAACATAAGCGCAAAATAAAAATGTTCTTCCTGAGGGCGGCATTGAATCCCAGTCAATCAACTTTTTGATTTTATTAATACTTTGTACAATCCAGGAGTAACAATTAGTCCAGAATATATTGTATATGTATTAGACTACCTATAATAACCATTTTAAAGTTTTTGGAATCATACAAACATGTTCAATTTTGAAACTAAACAATTAGTTCACAGGATTACATTTTTCATTTGATTTCTTTAAGTCTTTTTTACCCAGGCCTCCTTGTAAATGATATCCTTGACAAATAATGGTTCTGGGGCATACTAGGGGACCCTAGTACACCAACCATAGAAAAAAATTGGAAGATACCATAGCCATTGTGTTTATACGGGCTGTAACATAAGCGCAAAATAAAAATGTTCTTCCTGAGGGCGGCATTGAATCCCAGTCAATCAACTTTTTGATTTTATTAATACTTTGTACAATCCAGGAGTAACAATTAGTCCAGAATATATTGTATATGTATTAGACTACCTATAATAACCATTTTAAAGTTTTTGGAATCATACAAACATGTTCAATTTTGAAACTAAACATTTAGTTCACAGGATTACATTTTTCATTTGATTTCTTTAAGTCTTTTTTACCCTAGGCCTCCTTGTAAATGGTATCCTTGACAAATAATGGTTCTGGGGCATACTAGGGGACCCTAGTACACCAACCATAGAAAAAAATTGGAAGATACCATAGCCATTGTGTTTATACGGGCTGTAACATAAGCGCAAAATAAAAATGTTCTTCCTGAGGGCGGCATTGAATCCCAGTCAATCAACTTTTTGATTTTATTAATACTTTGTACAATCCAGGAGTAACAATTAGTCCAGAATATATTGTATATGTATTAGACTACCTATAATAACCATTTTAAAGTTTTTGGAATCATACAAACATGTTCAATTTTGAAACTAAACATTTAGTTCACAGGATTACATTTTTCATTTGATTTCTTTAAGTCTTTTTTACCCTAGGCCTCCTTGTAAATGGTATCCTTGACAAATAATGGTTCTGGGGCATACTAGGGGACCCTAGTACACCAACCATAGAAAAAAATTGGAAGATACCATAGCCATTGTGTTTATACGGGCTGTAACATAAGCGCAAAATAAAAATGTTCTTCCTGAGGGCGGCATTGAATCCCAGTCAATCAACTTTTTGATTTTATTAATACTTTGTACAATCCAGGAGTAACAATTAGTCCAGAATATATTGTATATGTATTAGACTACCTATAATAACCATTTTAAAGTTTTTGGAATCATACAAACATGTTCAATTTTGAAACTAAACATTTAGTTCACAGGATTACATTTTTCATTTGATTTCTTTAAGTCTTTTTTACCCTAGGCCTCCTTGTAAATGGTATCCTTGACAAATAATGGTTCTGGGGCATACTAGGGGACCCTAGTACACCAACCATAGAAAAAAATTGGAAGATACCATAGCCATTGTGTTTATACGGGCTGTAACATAAGCGCAAAATAAAAATGTTCTTCCTGAGGGCGGCATTGAATCCCAGTCAATCAACTTTTTGATTTTATTAATACTTTGTACAATCCAGGAGTAACAATTAGTCCAGAATATATTGTATATGTATTAGACTACCTATAATAACCATTTTAAAGTTTTTGGAATCATACAAACATGTTCAATTTTGAAACTAAACATTTAGTTCACAGGATTACATTTTTCATTTGATTTCTTTAAGTCTTTTTTACCCTAGGCCTCCTTGTAAATGGTATCCTTGACAAATAATGGTTCTGGGGCATACTAGGGGACCCTAGTACACCAACCATAGAAAAAAATTGGAAGATACCATAGCCATTGTGTTTATACGGGCTGTAACATAAGCGCAAAATAAAAATGTTCTTCCTGAGGGCGGCATTGAATCCCAGTCAATCAACTTTTTGATTTTATTAATACTTTGTACAATCCAGGAGTAACAATTAGTCCAGAATATATTGTATATGTATTAGACTACCTATAATAACCATTTTAAAGTTTTTGGAATCATACAAACATGTTCAATTTTGAAACTAAACAATTAGTTCACAGGATTACATTTTTCATTTGATTTCTTTAAGTCTTTTTTACCCTAGGCCTCCTTGTAAATGGTATCCTTGACAAATAATGGTTCTGGGGCATACTAGGGGACCCTAGTACACCAACCATAGAAAAAAATTGGAAGATACCATAGCCATTGTGTTTATACGGGCTGTAACATAAGCGCAAAATAAAAATGTTCTTCCTGAGGGCGGCATTGAATCCCAGTCAATCAACTTTTTGATTTTATTAATACTTTGTACAATCCAGGAGTAACAATTAGTCCAGAATATATTGTATATGTATTAGACTACCTATAATAACCATTTTAAAGTTTTTGGAATCATACAAACATGTTCAATTTTGAAACTAAACATTTAGTTCACAGGATTACATTTTTCATTTGATTTCTTTAAGTCTTTTTTACCCTAGGCCTCCTTGTAAATGGTATCCTTGACAAATAATGGTTCTGGGGCATACTAGGGGACCCTAGTACACCAACCATAGAAAAAAATTGGAAGATACCATAGCCATTGTGTTTATACGGGCTGTAACATAAGCGCAAAATAAAAATGTTCTTCCTGAGGGCGGCATTGAATCCCAGTCAATCAACTTTTTGATTTTATTAATACTTTGTACAATCCAGGAGTAACAATTAGTCCAGAATATATTGTATATGTATTAGACTACCTATAATAACCATTTTAAAGTTTTTGGAATCATACAAACATGTTCAATTTTGAAACTAAACATTTAGTTCACAGGATTACATTTTTCATTTGATTTCTTTAAGTCTTTTTTACCCTAGGCCTCCTTGTAAATGGTATCCTTGACAAATAATGGTTCTGGGGCATACTAGGGGACCCTAGTACACCAACCATAGAAAAAAATTGGAAGATACCATAGCCATTGTGTTTATACGGGCTGTAACATAAGCGCAAAATAAAAATGTTCTTCCTGAGGGCGGCATTGAATCCCAGTCAATCAACTTTTTGATTTTATTAATACTTTGTACAATCCAGGAGTAACAATTAGTCCAGAATATATTGTATATGTATTAGACTACCTATAATAACCATTTTAAAGTTTTTGGAATCATACAAACATGTTCAATTTTGAAACTAAACAATTAGTTCACAGGATTACATTTTTCATTTGATTTCTTTAAGTCTTTTTTACCCTAGGCCTCCTTGTAAATGGTATCCTTGACAAATAATGGTTCTGGGGCATACTAGGGGACCCTAGTACACCAACCATAGAAAAAAATTGGAAGATACCATAGCCATTGTGTTTATACGGGCTGTAACATAAGCGCAAAATAAAAATGTTCTTCCTGAGGGCGGCATTGAATCCCAGTCAATCAACTTTTTGATTTTATTAATACTTTGTACAATCCAGGAGTAACAATTAGTCCAGAATATATTGTATATGTATTAGACTACCTATAATAACCATTTTAAAGTTTTTGGAATCATACAAACATGTTCAATTTTGAAACTAAACATTTAGTTCACAGGATTACATTTTTCATTTGATTTCTTTAAGTCTTTTTTACCCTAGGCCTCCTTGTAAATGGTATCCTTGACAAATAATGGTTCTGGGGCATACTAGGGGACCCTAGTACACCAACCATAGAAAAAAATTGGAAGATACCATAGCCATTGTGTTTATACGGGCTGTAACATAAGCGCAAAATAAAAATGTTCTTCCTGAGGGCGGCATTGAATCCCAGTCAATCAACTTTTTGATTTTATTAATACTTTGTACAATCCAGGAGTAACAATTAGTCCAGAATATATTGTATATGTATTAGACTACCTATAATAACCATTTTAAAGTTTTTGGAATCATACAAACATGTTCAATTTTGAAACTAAACATTTAGTTCACAGGATTACATTTTTCATTTGATTTCTTTAAGTCTTTTTTTACCCTAGGCCTCCTTGTAAATGGTATCCTTGACAAATAATGGTTCTGGGGCATACTAGGGGACCCTAGTACACCAACCATAGAAAAAAATTGGAAGATACCATAGCCATTGTGTTTATACGGGCTGTAACATAAGCGCAAAATAAAAATGTTCTTCCTGAGGGCGGCATTGAATCCCAGTCAATCAACTTTTTGATTTTATTAATACTTTGTACAATCCAGGAGTAACAATTAGTCCAGAATATATTGTATATGTATTAGACTACCTATAATAACCATTTTAAAGTTTTTGGAATCATACAAACATGTTCAATTTTGAAACTAAACATTTAGTTCACAGGATTACATTTTTCATTTGATTTCTTTAAGTCTTTTTTACCCTAGGCCTCCTTGTAAATGGTATCCTTGACAAATAATGGTTCTGGGGCATACTAGGGGACCCTAGTACACCAACCATAGAAAAAAATTGGAAGATACCATAGCCATTGTGTTTATACGGGCTGTAACATAAGCGCAAAATAAAAATGTTCTTCCTGAGGGCGGCATTGAATCCCAGTCAATCAACTTTTTGATTTTATTAATACTTTGTACAATCCAGGAGTAACAATTAGTCCAGAATATATTGTATATGTATTAGACTACCTATAATAACCATTTTAAAGTTTTTGGAATCATACAAACATGTTCAATTTTGAAACTAAACATTTAGTTCACAGGATTACATTTTTCATTTGATTTCTTTAAGTCTTTTTTACCCTAGGCCTCCTTGTAAATGGTATCCTTGACAAATAATGGTTCTGGGGCATACTAGGGGACCCTAGTACACCAACCATAGAAAAAAATTGGAAGATACCATAGCCATTGTGTTTATACGGGCTGTAACATAAGCGCAAAATAAAAATGTTCTTCCTGAGGGCGGCATTGAATCCCAGTCAATCAACTTTTTGATTTTATTAATACTTTGTACAATCCAGGAGTAACAATTAGTCCAGAATATATTGTATATGTATTAGACTACCTATAATAACCATTTTAAAGTTTTTGGAATCATACAAACATGTTCAATTTTGAAACTAAACAATTAGTTCACAGGATTACATTTTTCATTTGATTTCTTTAAGTCTTTTTTACCTAGGCCTCCTTGTAAATGGTATCCTTGACAAATAATGGTTCTGGGGCATACTAGGGGACCCTAGTACACCAACCATAGAAAAAAATTGGAAGATACCATAGCCATTGTGTTTATACGGGCTGTAACATAAGCGCAAAATAAAAATGTTCTTCCTGAGGGCGGCATTGAATCCCAGTCAATCAACTTTTTGATTTTATTAATACTTTGTACAATCCAGGAGTAACAATTAGTCCAGAATATATTGTATATGTATTAGACTACCTATAATAACCATTTTAAAGTTTTTGGAATCATACAAACATGTTCAATTTTGAAACTAAACATTAGTTCACAGGATTACATTTTTCATTTGATTTCTTTAAGTCTTTTTTACCCTAGGCCTCCTTGTAAATGGTATCCTTGACAAATAATGGTTCTGGGGCATACTAGGGGACCCTAGTACACCAACCATAGAAAAAAATTGGAAGATACCATAGCCATTGTGTTTATACGGGCTGTAACATAAGCGCAAAATAAAAATGTTCTTCCTGAGGGCGGCATTGAATCCCAGTCAATCAACTTTTTGATTTTATTAATACTTTGTACAATCCAGGAGTAACAATTAGTCCAGAATATATTGTATATGTATTAGACTACCTATAATAACCATTTTAAAGTTTTTGGAATCATACAAACATGTTCAATTTTGAAACTAAACATTTAGTTCACAGGATTACATTTTTCATTTGATTTCTTTAAGTCTTTTTTACCCTAGGCCTCCTTGTAAATGGTATCCTTGACAAATAATGGTTCTGGGGCATACTAGGGGACCCTAGTACACCAACCATAGAAAAAAATTTGTAAGATACCATAGCCATTGTGTTTATACGGGCTGTAACATAAGCGCAAAATAAAAATGTTCTTCCTGAGGGCGGCATTGAATCCCAGTCAATCAACTTTTTGATTTTATTAATACTTTGTACAATCCAGGAGTAACAATTAGTCCAGAATATATTGTATATGTATTAGACTACCTATAATAACCATTTTAAAGTTTTTGGAATCATACAAACATGTTCAATTTTGAAACTAAACAATTAGTTCACAGGATTACATTTTTCATTTGATTTCTTTAAGTCTTTTTTACCCTAGGCCTCCTTGTAAATGGTATCCTTGACAAATAATGGTTCTGGGGCATACTAGGGGACCCTAGTACACCAACCATAGAAAAAAATTGGAAGATACCATAGCCATTGTGTTTATACGGGCTGTAACATAAGCGCAAAATAAAAATGTTCTTCCTGAGGGCGGCATTGAATCCCAGTCAATCAACTTTTTGATTTTATTAATACTTTGTACAATCCAGGAGTAACAATTAGTCCAGAATATATTGTATATGTATTAGACTACCTATAATAACCATTTTAAAGTTTTTGGAATCATACAAACATGTTCAATTTTGAAACTAAACATTTAGTTCACAGGATTACATTTTTCATTTGATTTCTTTAAGTCTTTTTTACCCTAGGCCTCCTTGTAAATGGTATCCTTGACAAATAATGGTTCTGGGGCATACTAGGGGACCCTAGTACACCAACCATAGAAAAAAATTGGAAGATACCATAGCCATTGTGTTTATACGGGCTGTAACATAAGCGCAAAATAAAAATGTTCTTCCTGAGGGCGGCATTGAATCCCAGTCAATCAACTTTTTGATTTTATTAATACTTTGTACAATCCAGGAGTAACAATTAGTCCAGAATATATTGTATATGTATTAGACTACCTATAATAACCATTTTAAAGTTTTTGGAATCATACAAACATGTTCAATTTTGAAACTAAACATTTAGTTCACAGGATTACATTTTTCATTTGATTTCTTTAAGTCTTTTTTACCCTAGGCCTCCTTGTAAATGGTATCCTTGACAAATAATGGTTCTGGGGCATACTAGGGGACCCTAGTACACCAACCATAGAAAAAAATTGGAAGATACCATAGCCATTGTGTTTATACGGGCTGTAACATAAGCGCAAAATAAAAATGTTCTTCCTGAGGGCGGCATTGAATCCCAGTCAATCAACTTTTTGATTTTATTAATACTTTGTACAATCCAGGAGTAACAATTAGTCCAGAATATATTGTATATGTATTAGACTACCTATAATAACCATTTTAAAGTTTTTGGAATCATACAAACATGTTCAATTTTGAAACTAAACATTTAGTTCACAGGATTACATTTTTCATTTGATTTCTTTAAGTCTTTTTTACCCTAGGCCTCCTTGTAAATGGTATCCTTGACAAATAATGGTTCTGGGGCATACTAGGGGACCCTAGTACACCAACCATAGAAAAAAATTGGAAGATACCATAGCCATTGTGTTTATACGGGCTGTAACATAAGCGCAAAATAAAAATGTTCTTCCTGAGGGCGGCATTGAATCCCAGTCAATCAACTTTTTGATTTTATTAATACTTTGTACAATCCAGGAGTAACAATTAGTCCAGAATATATTGTATATGTATTAGACTACCTATAATAACCATTTTAAAGTTTTTGGAATCATACAAACATGTTCAATTTTGAAACTAAACATTAGTTCACAGGATTACATTTTTCATTTGATTTCTTTAAGTCTTTTTTACCCTAGGCCTCCTTGTAAATGGTATCCTTGACAAATAATGGTTCTGGGGCATACTAGGGGACCCTAGTACACCAACCATAGAAAAAAATTTGGAAGATACCATAGCCATTGTGTTTATACGGGCTGTAACATAAGCGCAAAATAAAAATGTTCTTCCTGAGGGCGGCATTGAATCCCAGTCAATCAACTTTTTGATTTTATTAATACTTTGTACAATCCAGGAGTAACAATTAGTCCAGAATATATTGTATATGTATTAGACTACCTATAATAACCATTTTAAAGTTTTTGGAATCATACAAACATGTTCAATTTTGAAACTAAACAATTAGTTCACAGGATTACATTTTTCATTTGATTTCTTTAAGTCTTTTTTACCCTAGGCCTCCTTGTAAATGGTATCCTTGACAAATAATGGTTCTGGGGCATACTAGGGGACCCTAGTACACCAACCATAGAAAAAAATTGGAAGATACCATAGCCATTGTGTTTATACGGGCTGTAACATAAGCGCAAAATAAAAATGTTCTTCCTGAGGGCGGCATTGAATCCCAGTCAATCAACTTTTTGATTTTATTAATACTTTGTACAATCCAGGAGTAACAATTAGTCCAGAATATATTGTATATGTATTAGACTACCTATAATAACCATTTTAAAGTTTTTGGAATCATACAAACATGTTCAATTTTGAAACTAAACAATTAGTTCACAGGATTACATTTTTCATTTGATTTCTTTAAGTCTTTTTTACCCTAGGCCTCCTTGTAAATGGTATCCTTGACAAATAATGGTTCTGGGGCATACTAGGGGACCCTAGTACACCAACCATAGAAAAAAATTGGAAGATACCATAGCCATTGTGTTTATACGGGCTGTAACATAAGCGCAAAATAAAAATGTTCTTCCTGAGGGCGGCATTGAATCCCAGTCAATCAACTTTTTGATTTTATTAATACTTTGTACAATCCAGGAGTAACAATTAGTCCAGAATATATTGTATATGTATTAGACTACCTATAATAACCATTTTAAAGTTTTTGGAATCATACAAACATGTTCAATTTTGAAACTAAACAATTAGTTCACAGGATTACATTTTTCATTTGATTTCTTTAAGTCTTTTTTACCCTAGGCCTCCTTGTAAATGGTATCCTTGACAAATAATGGTTCTGGGGCATACTAGGGGACCCTAGTACACCAACCATAGAAAAAAATTGGAAGATACCATAGCCATTGTGTTTATACGGGCTGTAACATAAGCGCAAAATAAAAATGTTCTTCCTGAGGGCGGCATTGAATCCCAGTCAATCAACTTTTTGATTTTATTAATACTTTGTACAATCCAGGAGTAACAATTAGTCCAGAATATATTGTATATGTATTAGACTACCTATAATAACCATTTTAAAGTTTTTGGAATCATACAAACATGTTCAATTTTGAAACTAAACAATTAGTTCACAGGATTACATTTTTCATTTGATTTCTTTAAGTCTTTTTTACCCTAGGCCTCCTTGTAAATGGTATCCTTGACAAATAATGGTTCTGGGGCATACTAGGGGACCCTAGTACACCAACCATAGAAAAAAATTGGAAGATACCATAGCCATTGTGTTTATACGGGCTGTAACATAAGCGCAAAATAAAAATGTTCTTCCTGAGGGCGGCATTGAATCCCAGTCAATCAACTTTTTGATTTTATTAATACTTTGTACAATCCAGGAGTAACAATTAGTCCAGAATATATTGTATATGTATTAGACTACCTATAATAACCATTTTAAAGTTTTTGGAATCATACAAACATGTTCAATTTTGAAACTAAACATTTAGTTCACAGGATTACATTTTTCATTTGATTTCTTTAAGTCTTTTTTACCCTAGGCCTCCTTGTAAATGGTATCCTTGACAAATAATGGTTCTGGGGCATACTAGGGGACCCTAGTACACCAACCATAGAAAAAAATTGGAAGATACCATAGCCATTGTGTTTATACGGGCTGTAACATAAGCGCAAAATAAAATGTTCTTCCTGAGGGCGGCATTGAATCCCAGTCAATCAACTTTTTGATTTTATTAATACTTTGTACAATCCAGGAGTAACAATTAGTCCAGAATATATTGTATATGTATTAGACTACCTATAATAACCATTTTAAAGTTTTTGGAATCATACAAACATGTTCAATTTTGAAACTAAACAATTAGTTCACAGGATTACATTTTTCATTTGATTTCTTTAAGTCTTTTTTACCCTAGGCCTCCTTGTAAATGGTATCCTTGACAAATAATGGTTCTGGGGCATACTAGGGGACCCTAGTACACCAACCATAGAAAAAAATTTGGAAGATCATAGCCATTGTGTTTATACGGGCTGTAACATAAGCGCAAAATAAAAATGTTCTTCCTGAGGGCGGCATTGAATCCCAGTCAATCAACTTTTTGATTTTATTAATACTTTGTACAATCCAGGAGTAACAATTAGTCCAGAATATATTGTATATGTATTAGACTACCTATAATAACCATTTTAAAGTTTTTGGAATCATACAAACATGTTCAATTTTGAAACTAAACATTTAGTTCACAGGATTACATTTTTCATTTGATTTCTTTAAGTCTTTTTTACCCTAGGCCTCCTTGTAAATGGTATCCTTGACAAATAATGGTTCTGGGGCATACTAGGGGACCCTAGTACACCAACCATAGAAAAAAATTGGAAGATACCATAGCCATTGTGTTTATACGGGCTGTAACATAAGCGCAAAATAAAAATGTTCTTCCTGAGGGCGGCATTGAATCCCAGTCAATCAACTTTTTGATTTTATTAATACTTTGTACAATCCAGGAGTAACAATTAGTCCAGAATATATTGTATATGTATTAGACTACCTATAATAACCATTTTAAAGTTTTTGGAATCATACAAACATGTTCAATTTTGAAACTAAACAATTAGTTCACAGGATTACATTTTTCATTTGATTTCTTTAAGTCTTTTTTACCCTAGGCCTCCTTGTAAATGGTATCCTTGACAAATAATGGTTCTGGGGCATACTAGGGGACCCTAGTACACCAACCATAGAAAAAAAATTGGAAGATACCATAGCCATTGTGTTTATACGGGCTGTAACATAAGCGCAAAATAAAAATGTTCTTCCTGAGGGCGGCATTGAATCCCAGTCAATCAACTTTTTGATTTTATTAATACTTTGTACAATCCAGGAGTAACAATTAGTCCAGAATATATTGTATATGTATTAGACTACCTATAATAACCATTTTAAAGTTTTTGGAATCATACAAACATGTTCAATTTTGAAACTAAACAATTAGTTCACAGGATTACATTTTTCATTTGATTTCTTTAAGTCTTTTTTACCCTAGGCCTCCTTGTAAATGGTATCCTTGACAAATAATGGTTCTGGGGCATACTAGGGGACCCTAGTACACCAACCATAGAAAAAAATTGGAAGATACCATAGCCATTGTGTTTATACGGGCTGTAACATAAGCGCAAAATAAAATGTTCTTCCTGAGGGCGGCATTGAATCCCAGTCAATCAACTTTTTGATTTTATTAATACTTTGTACAATCCAGGAGTAACAATTAGTCCAGAATATATTGTATATGTATTAGACTACCTATAATAACCATTTTAAAGTTTTTGGAATCATACAAACATGTTCAATTTTGAAACTAAACATTTAGTTCACAGGATTACATTTTTCATTTGATTTCTTTAAGTCTTTTTTACCCTAGGCCTCCTTGTAAATGGTATCCTTGACAAATAATGGTTCTGGGGCATACTAGGGGACCCTAGTACACCAACCATAGAAAAAAATTGGAAGATACCATAGCCATTGTGTTTATACGGGCTGTAACATAAGCGCAAAATAAAAATGTTCTTCCTGAGGGCGGCATTGAATCCCAGTCAATCAACTTTTTGATTTTATTAATACTTTGTACAATCCAGGAGTAACAATTAGTCCAGAATATATTGTATATGTATTAGACTACCTATAATAACCATTTTAAAGTTTTTGGAATCATACAAACATGTTCAATTTTGAAACTAAACATTTAGTTCACAGGATTACATTTTTCATTTGATTTCTTTAAGTCTTTTTTACCCTAGGCCTCCTTGTAAATGGTATCCTTGACAAATAATGGTTCTGGGGCATACTAGGGGACCCTAGTACACCAACCATAGAAAAAAATTGGAAGATACCATAGCCATTGTGTTTATACGGGCTGTAACATAAGCGCAAAATAAAAATGTTCTTCCTGAGGGCGGCATTGAATCCCAGTCAATCAACTTTTTGATTTTATTAATACTTTGTACAATCCAGGAGTAACAATTAGTCCAGAATATATTGTATATGTATTAGACTACCTATAATAACCATTTTAAAGTTTTTGGAATCATACAAACATGTTCAATTTTGAAACTAAACAATTAGTTCACAGGATTACATTTTTCATTTGATTTCTTTAAGTCTTTTTTACCCTAGGCCTCCTTGTAAATGGTATCCTTGACAAATAATGGTTCTGGGGCATACTAGGGGACCCTAGTACACCAACCATAGAAAAAAATTGGAAGATACCATAGCCATTGTGTTTATACGGGCTGTAACATAAGCGCAAAATAAAAATGTTCTTCCTGAGGGCGGCATTGAATCCCAGTCAATCAACTTTTTGATTTTATTAATACTTTGTACAATCCAGGAGTAACAATTAGTCCAGAATATATTGTATATGTATTAGACTACCTATAATAACCATTTTAAAGTTTTTGGAATCATACAAACATGTTCAATTTTGAAACTAAACAATTAGTTCACAGGATTACATTTTTCATTTGATTTCTTTAAGTCTTTTTTACCCTAGGCCTCCTTGTAAATGGTATCCTTGACAAATAATGGTTCTGGGGCATACTAGGGGACCCTAGTACACCAACCATAGAAAAAAATTGGAAGATACCATAGCCATTGTGTTTATACGGGCTGTAACATAAGCGCAAAATAAAAATGTTCTTCCTGAGGGCGGCATTGAATCCCAGTCAATCAACTTTTTGATTTTATTAATACTTTGTACAATCCAGGAGTAACAATTAGTCCAGAATATATTGTATATGTATTAGACTACCTATAATAACCATTTTAAAGTTTTTGGAATCATACAAACATGTTCAATTTTGAAACTAAACATTTAGTTCACAGGATTACATTTTTCATTTGATTTCTTTAAGTCTTTTTTACCCTAGGCCTCCTTGTAAATGGTATCCTTGACAAATAATGGTTCTGGGGCATACTAGGGGACCCTAGTACACCAACCATAGAAAAAAATTGGAAGATACCATAGCCATTGTGTTTATACGGGCTGTAACATAAGCGCAAAATAAAAATGTTCTTCCTGAGGGCGGCATTGAATCCCAGTCAATCAACTTTTTGATTTTATTAATACTTTGTACAATCCAGGAGTAACAATTAGTCCAGAATATATTGTATATGTATTAGACTACCTATAATAACCATTTTAAAGTTTTTGGAATCATACAAACATGTTCAATTTTGAAACTAAACATTTAGTTCACAGGATTACATTTTTCATTTGATTTCTTTAAGTCTTTTTTACCCTAGGCCTCCTTGTAAATGGTATCCTTGACAAATAATGGTTCTGGGGCATACTAGGGGACCCTAGTACACCAACCATAGAAAAAAATTGGAAGATACCATAGCCATTGTGTTTATACGGGCTGTAACATAAGCGCAAAATAAAAATGTTCTTCCTGAGGGCGGCATTGAATCCCAGTCAATCAACTTTTTGATTTTATTAATACTTTGTACAATCCAGGAGTAACAATTAGTCCAGAATATATTGTATATGTATTAGACTACCTATAATAACCATTTTAAAGTTTTTGGAATCATACAAACATGTTCAATTTTGAAACTAAACATTTAGTTCACAGGATTACATTTTTCATTTGATTTCTTTAAGTCTTTTTTACCCTAGGCCTCCTTGTAAATGGTATCCTTGACAAATAATGGTTCTGGGGCATACTACGGGACCCTAGTACACCAACCATAGAAAAAAATTGTAAGATACCATAGCCATTGTGTTTAATACGGGCTGTAACATAAGCGCAAAATAAAATTTTCTTCCTGAGGGCGGCATTGAATCCCAGTCAATCAACTTTTTGATTTTATTAATACTTTGTACAATCCAGGAGTAACAATTAGTCCAGAATATATTGTATATGTATTAGACTACCTATAATAACCATTTTAAAGTTTTTGGAATCATACAAACATGTTCAATTTTGAAACTAAACATTTAGTTCACAGGATTACATTTTTCATTTGATTTCTTTAAGTCTTTTTTACCCTAGGCCTCCTTGTAAATGGTATCCTTGACAAATAATGGTTCTGGGGCATACTAGGGGACCCTAGTACACCAACCATAGAAAAAAATTGGAAGATACCATAGCCATTGTGTTTATACGGGCTGTAACATAAGCGCAAAATAAAAATGTTCTTCCTGAGGGCGGCATTGAATCCCAGTCAATCAACTTTTTGATTTTATTAATACTTTGTACAATCCAGGAGTAACAATTAGTCCAGAATATATTGTATATGTATTAGACTACCTATAATAACCATTTTAAAGTTTTTGGAATCATACAAACATGTTCAATTTTGAAACTAAACATTTAGTTCACAGGATTACATTTTTCATTTGATTTCTTTAAGTCTTTTTTACCCTAGGCCTCCTTGTAAATGGTATCCTTGACAAATAATGGTTCTGGGGCATACTAGGGGACCCTAGTACACCAACCATAGAAAAAAATTTGGAAGATACCATAGCCATTGTGTTTATACGGGCTGTAACATAAGCGCAAAATAAAAATGTTCTTCCTGAGGGCGGCATTGAATCCCAGTCAATCAACTTTTTGATTTTATTAATACTTTGTACAATCCAGGAGTAACAATTAGTCCAGAATATATTGTATATGTATTAGACTACCTATAATAACCATTTTAAAGTTTTTGGAATCATACAAACATGTTCAATTTTGAAACTAAACATTTAGTTCACAGGATTACATTTTTCATTTGATTTCTTTAAGTCTTTTTTACCCTAGGCCTCCTTGTAAATGGTATCCTTGACAAATAATGGTTCTGGGGCATACTAGGGGACCCTAGTACACCAACCATAGAAAAAAATTGGAAGATACCATAGCCATTGTGTTTATACGGGCTGTAACATAAGCGCAAAATAAAAATGTTCTTCCTGAGGGCGGCATTGAATCCCAGTCAATCAACTTTTTGATTTTATTAATACTTTGTACAATCCAGGAGTAACAATTAGTCCAGAATATATTGTATATGTATTAGACTACCTATAATAACCATTTTAAAGTTTTTGGAATCATACAAACATGTTCAATTTTGAAACTAAACAATTAGTTCACAGGATTACATTTTTCATTTGATTTCTTTAAGTCTTTTTTACCCTAGGCCTCCTTGTAAATGGTATCCTTGACAAATAATGGTTCTGGGGCATACTAGGGGACCCTAGTACACCAACCATAGAAAAAAATTTGAAGATACCATAGCCATTGTGTTTATACGGGCTGTAACATAAGCGCAAAATAAAAATGTTCTTCCTGAGGGCGGCATTGAATCCCAGTCAATCAACTTTTTGATTTTATTAATACTTTGTACAATCCAGGAGTAACAATTAGTCCAGAATATATTGTATATGTATTAGACTACCTATAATAACCATTTTAAAGTTTTTGGAATCATACAAACATGTTCAATTTTGAAACTAAACAATTAGTTCACAGGATTACATTTTTCATTTGATTTCTTTAAGTCTTTTTTACCCTAGCCTCCTTGTAAATGGTATCCTTGACAAATAATGGTTCTGGGGCATACTAGGGGACCCTAGTACACCAACCATAGAAAAAAATTGGAAGATACCATAGCCATTGTGTTTATACGGGCTGTAACATAAGCGCAAAATAAAAATGTTCTTCCTGAGGGCGGCATTGAATCCCAGTCAATCAACTTTTTGATTTTATTAATACTTTGTACAATCCAGGAGTAACAATTAGTCCAGAATATATTGTATATGTATTAGACTACCTATAATAACCATTTTAAAGTTTTTGGAATCATACAAACATGTTCAATTTTGAAACTAAACAATTAGTTCACAGGATTACATTTTTCATTTGATTTCTTTAAGTCTTTTTTACCCTAGCCTCCTTGTAAATGGTATCCTTGACAAATAATGGTTCTGGGGCATACTAGGGGACCCTAGTACACCAACCATAGAAAAAAATTTGAAGATACCATAGCCATTGTGTTTATACGGGCTGTAACATAAGCGCAAAATAAAAATGTTCTTCCTGAGGGCGGCATTGAATCCCAGTCAATCAACTTTTTGATTTTATTAATACTTTGTACAATCCAGGAGTAACAATTAGTCCAGAATATATTGTATATGTATTAGACTACCTATAATAACCATTTTAAAGTTTTTGGAATCATACAAACATGTTCAATTTTGAAACTAAACAATTAGTTCACAGGATTACATTTTTCATTTGATTTCTTTAAGTCTTTTTTACCCTAGGCCTCCTTGTAAATGGTATCCTTGACAAATAATGGTTCTGGGGCATACTAGGGGACCCTAGTACACCAACCATAGAAAAAAATTTGAAGATACCATAGCCATTGTGTTTATACGGGCTGTAACATAAGCGCAAAATAAAAATGTTCTTCCTGAGGGCGGCATTGAATCCCAGTCAATCAACTTTTTGATTTTATTAATACTTTGTACAATCCAGGAGTAACAATTAGTCCAGAATATATTGTATATGTATTAGACTACCTATAATAACCATTTTAAAGTTTTTGGAATCATACAAACATGTTCAATTTTGAAACTAAACATTTAGTTCACAGGATTACATTTTTCATTTGATTTCTTTAAGTCTTTTTTACCCTAGGCCTCCTTGTAAATGGTATCCTTGACAAATAATGGTTCTGGGGCATACTAGGGGACCCTAGTACACCAACCATAGAAAAAAATTGGAAGATACCATAGCCATTGTGTTTATACGGGCTGTAACATAAGCGCAAAATAAAAATGTTCTTCCTGAGGGCGGCATTGAATCCCAGTCAATCAACTTTTTGATTTTATTAATACTTTGTACAATCCAGGAGTAACAATTAGTCCAGAATATATTGTATATGTATTAGACTACCTATAATAACCATTTTAAAGTTTTTGGAATCATACAAACATGTTCAATTTTGAAACTAAACATTTAGTTCACAGGATTACATTTTTCATTTGATTTCTTTAAGTCTTTTTTACCCTAGGCCTCCTTGTAAATGGTATCCTTGACAAATAATGGTTCTGGGGCATACTAGGGGACCCTAGTACACCAACCATAGAAAAAAATTGGAAGATACCATAGCCATTGTGTTTATACGGGCTGTAACATAAGCGCAAAATAAAAATGTTCTTCCTGAGGGCGGCATTGAATCCCAGTCAATCAACTTTTTGATTTTATTAATACTTTGTACAATCCAGGAGTAACAATTAGTCCAGAATATATTGTATATGTATTAGACTACCTATAATAACCATTTTAAAGTTTTTGGAATCATACAAACATGTTCAATTTTGAAACTAAACAATTAGTTCACAGGATTACATTTTTCATTTGATTTCTTTAAGTCTTTTTTACCCTAGGCCTCCTTGTAAATGGTATCCTTGACAAATAATGGTTCTGGGGCATACTAGGGGACCCTAGTACACCAACCATAGAAAAAAATTGGAAGATACCATAGCCATTGTGTTTATACGGGCTGTAACATAAGCGCAAAATAAAAATGTTCTTCCTGAGGGCGGCATTGAATCCCAGTCAATCAACTTTTTGATTTTATTAATACTTTGTACAATCCAGGAGTAACAATTAGTCCAGAATATATTGTATATGTATTAGACTACCTATAATAACCATTTTAAAGTTTTTGGAATCATACAAACATGTTCAATTTTGAAACTAAACAATTAGTTCACAGGATTACATTTTTCATTTGATTTCTTTAAGTCTTTTTTACCCTAGGCCTCCTTGTAAATGGTATCCTTGACAAATAATGGTTCTGGGGCATACTAGGGGACCCTAGTACACCAACCATAGAAAAAAATTGAAGATACCATAGCCATTGTGTTTATACGGGCTGTAACATAAGCGCAAAATAAAAATGTTCTTCCTGAGGGCGGCATTGAATCCCAGTCAATCAACTTTTTGATTTTATTAATACTTTGTACAATCCAGGAGTAACAATTAGTCCAGAATATATTGTATATGTATTAGACTACCTATAATAACCATTTTAAAGTTTTTGGAATCATACAAACATGTTCAATTTTGAAACTAAACAATTAGTTCACAGGATTACATTTTTCATTTGATTTCTTTAAGTCTTTTTTACCCTAGGCCTCCTTGTAAATGGTATCCTTGACAAATAATGGTTCTGGGGCATACTAGGGGACCCTAGTACACCAACCATAGAAAAAAATTGGAAGATACCATAGCCATTGTGTTTATACGGGCTGTAACATAAGCGCAAAATAAAAATGTTCTTCCTGAGGGCGGCATTGAATCCCAGTCAATCAACTTTTTGATTTTATTAATACTTTGTACAATCCAGGAGTAACAATTAGTCCAGAATATATTGTATATGTATTAGACTACCTATAATAACCATTTTAAAGTTTTTGGAATCATACAAACATGTTCAATTTTGAAACTAAACAATTAGTTCACAGGATTACATTTTTCATTTGATTTCTTTAAGTCTTTTTTACCCTAGGCCTCCTTGTAAATGGTATCCTTGACAAATAATGGTTCTGGGGCATACTAGGGGACCCTAGTACACCAACCATAGAAAAAAATTTGAAGATACCATAGCCATTGTGTTTATACGGGCTGTAACATAAGCGCAAAATAAAAATGTTCTTCCTGAGGGCGGCATTGAATCCCAGTCAATCAACTTTTTGATTTTATTAATACTTTGTACAATCCAGGAGTAACAATTAGTCCAGAATATATTGTATATGTATTAGACTACCTATAATAACCATTTTAAAGTTTTTGGAATCATACAAACATGTTCAATTTTGAAACTAAACAATTAGTTCACAGGATTACATTTTTCATTTGATTTCTTTAAGTCTTTTTTACCCTAGGCCTCCTTGTAAATGGTATCCTTGACAAATAATGGTTCTGGGGCATACTAGGGGACCCTAGTACACCAACCATAGAAAAAAATTGGAAGATACCATAGCCATTGTGTTTATACGGGCTGTAACATAAGCGCAAAATAAAAATGTTCTTCCTGAGGGCGGCATTGAATCCCAGTCAATCAACTTTTTGATTTTATTAATACTTTGTACAATCCAGGAGTAACAATTAGTCCAGAATATATTGTATATGTATTAGACTACCTATAATAACCATTTTAAAGTTTTTGGAATCATACAAACATGTTCAATTTTGAAACTAAACAATTAGTTCACAGGATTACATTTTTCATTTGATTTCTTTAAGTCTTTTTTACCCTAGGCCTCCTTGTAAATGGTATCCTTGACAAATAATGGTTCTGGGGCATACTAGGGGACCCTAGTACACCAACCATAGAAAAAAATTTGAAGATACCATAGCCATTGTGTTTATACGGGCTGTAACATAAGCGCAAAATAAAAATGTTCTTCCTGAGGGCGGCATTGAATCCCAGTCAATCAACTTTTTGATTTTATTAATACTTTGTACAATCCAGGAGTAACAATTAGTCCAGAATATATTGTATATGTATTAGACTACCTATAATAACCATTTTAAAGTTTTTGGAATCATACAAACATGTTCAATTTTGAAACTAAACAATTAGTTCACAGGATTACATTTTTCATTTGATTTCTTTAAGTCTTTTTTACCCTAGGCCTCCTTGTAAATGGTATCCTTGACAAATAATGGTTCTGGGGCATACTAGGGGACCCTAGTACACCAACCATAGAAAAAATTTGAAGATACCATAGCCATTGTGTTTATACGGGCTGTAACATAAGCGCAAAATAAAAATGTTCTTCCTGAGGGCGGCATTGAATCCCAGTCAATCAACTTTTTGATTTTATTAATACTTTGTACAATCCAGGAGTAACAATTAGTCCAGAATATATTGTATATGTATTAGACTACCTATAATAACCATTTTAAAGTTTTTGGAATCATACAAACATGTTCAATTTTGAAACTAAACATTTAGTTCACAGGATTACATTTTTCATTTGATTTCTTTAAGTCTTTTTTACCCTAGGCCTCCTTGTAAATGGTATCCTTGACAAATAATGGTTCTGGGGCATACTAGGGGACCCTAGTACACCAACCATAGAAAAAATTGGAAGATACCATAGCCATTGTGTTTATACGGGCTGTAACATAAGCGCAAAATAAAAATGTTCTTCCTGAGGGCGGCATTGAATCCCAGTCAATCAACTTTTTGATTTTATTAATACTTTGTACAATCCAGGAGTAACAATTAGTCCAGAATATATTGTATATGTATTAGACTACCTATAATAACCATTTTAAAGTTTTTGGAATCATACAAACATGTTCAATTTTGAAACTAAACAATTAGTTCACAGGATTACATTTTTCATTTGATTTCTTTAAGTCTTTTTTACCCTAGGCCTCCTTGTAAATGGTATCCTTGACAAATAATGGTTCTGGGGCATACTAGGGGACCCTAGTACACCAACCATAGAAAAAAATTGGAAGATACCATAGCCATTGTGTTTATACGGGCTGTAACATAAGCGCAAAATAAAAATGTTCTTCCTGAGGGCGGCATTGAATCCCAGTCAATCAACTTTTTGATTTTATTAATACTTTGTACAATCCAGGAGTAACAATTAGTCCAGAATATATTGTATATGTATTAGACTACCTATAATAACCATTTTAAAGTTTTTGGAATCATACAAACATGTTCAATTTTGAAACTAAACATTTAGTTCACAGGATTACATTTTTCATTTGATTTCTTTAAGTCTTTTTTACCCTAGGCCTCCTTGTAAATGGTATCCTTGACAAATAATGGTTCTGGGGCATACTAGGGGACCCTAGTACACCAACCATAGAAAAAAATTTGAAGATACCATAGCCATTGTGTTTATACGGGCTGTAACATAAGCGCAAAATAAAAATGTTCTTCCTGAGGGCGGCATTGAATCCCAGTCAATCAACTTTTTGATTTTATTAATACTTTGTACAATCCAGGAGTAACAATTAGTCCAGAATATATTGTATATGTATTAGACTACCTATAATAACCATTTTAAAGTTTTTGGAATCATACAAACATGTTCAATTTTGAAACTAAACAATTAGTTCACAGGATTACATTTTTCATTTGATTTCTTTAAGTCTTTTTTACCCTAGGCCTCCTTGTAAATGGTATCCTTGACAAATAATGGTTCTGGGGCATACTAGGGGACCCTAGTACACCAACCATAGAAAAAATTTGAAGATACCATAGCCATTGTGTTTATACGGGCTGTAACATAAGCGCAAAATAAAAATGTTCTTCCTGAGGGCGGCATTGAATCCCAGTCAATCAACTTTTTGATTTTATTAATACTTTGTACAATCCAGGAGTAACAATTAGTCCAGAATATATTGTATATGTATTAGACTACCTATAATAACCATTTTAAAGTTTTTGGAATCATACAAACATGTTCAATTTTGAAACTAAACATTTAGTTCACAGGATTACATTTTTCATTTGATTTCTTTAAGTCTTTTTTACCCTAGGCCTCCTTGTAAATGGTATCCTTGACAAATAATGGTTCTGGGGCATACTAGGGGACCCTAGTACACCAACCATAGAAAAAAATTGGAAGATACCATAGCCATTGTGTTTATACGGGCTGTAACATAAGCGCAAAATAAAAATGTTCTTCCTGAGGGCGGCATTGAATCCCAGTCAATCAACTTTTTGATTTTATTAATACTTTGTACAATCCAGGAGTAACAATTAGTCCAGAATATATTGTATATGTATTAGACTACCTATAATAACCATTTTAAAGTTTTTGGAATCATACAAACATGTTCAATTTTGAAACTAAACAATTAGTTCACAGGATTACATTTTTCATTTGATTTCTTTAAGTCTTTTTTACCCTAAGCCTCCTTGTAAATGGTATCCTTGACAAATAATGGTTCTGGGGCATACTAGGGGACCCTAGTACACCAACCATAGAAAAAAATTTGAAGATACCATAGCCATTGTGTTTATACGGGCTGTAACATAAGCGCAAAATAAAAATGTTCTTCCTGAGGGCGGCATTGAATCCCAGTCAATCAACTTTTTGATTTTATTAATACTTTGTACAATCCAGGAGTAACAATTAGTCCAGAATATATTGTATATGTATTAGACTACCTATAATAACCATTTTAAAGTTTTTGGAATCATACAAACATGTTCAATTTTGAAACTAAACATTAGTTCACAGGATTACATTTTTCATTTGATTTCTTTAAGTCTTTTTTACCCTAGGCCTCCTTGTAAATGGTATCCTTGACAAATAATGGTTCTGGGGCATACTAGGGGACCCTAGTACACCAACCATAGAAAAAATTGGAAGATACCATAGCCATTGTGTTTATACGGGCTGTAACATAAGCGCAAAATAAAAATGTTCTTCCTGAGGGCGGCATTGAATCCCAGTCAATCAACTTTTTGATTTTATTAATACTTTGTACAATCCAGGAGTAACAATTAGTCCAGAATATATTGTATATGTATTAGACTACCTATAATAACCATTTTAAAGTTTTTGGAATCATACAAACATGTTCAATTTTGAAACTAAACAATTAGTTCACAGGATTACATTTTTCATTTGATTTCTTTAAGTCTTTTTTACCCTAGGCCTCCTTGTAAATGGTATCCTTGACAAATAATGGTTCTGGGGCATACTAGGGGACCCTAGTACACCAACCATAGAAAAAAATTTGGAAGATACCATAGCCATTGTGTTTATACGGGCTGTAACATAAGCGCAAAATAAAAATGTTCTTCCTGAGGGCGGCATTGAATCCCAGTCAATCAACTTTTTGATTTTATTAATACTTTGTACAATCCAGGAGTAACAATTAGTCCAGAATATATTGTATATGTATTAGACTACCTATAATAACCATTTTAAAGTTTTTGGAATCATACAAACATGTTCAATTTTGAAACTAAACAATTAGTTCACAGGATTACATTTTTCATTTGATTTCTTTAAGTCTTTTTTACCCTAGGCCTCCTTGTAAATGGTATCCTTGACAAATAATGGTTCTGGGGCATACTAGGGGACCCTAGTACACCAACCATAGAAAAAAATTGGAAGATACCATAGCCATTGTGTTTATACGGGCTGTAACATAAGCGCAAAATAAAAATGTTCTTCCTGAGGGCGGCATTGAATCCCAGTCAATCAACTTTTTGATTTTATTAATACTTTGTACAATCCAGGAGTAACAATTAGTCCAGAATATATTGTATATGTATTAGACTACCTATAATAACCATTTTAAAGTTTTTGGAATCATACAAACATGTTCAATTTTGAAACTAAACAATTAGTTCACAGGATTACATTTTTCATTTGATTTCTTTAAGTCTTTTTTACCCTAGGCCTCCTTGTAAATGGTATCCTTGACAAATAATGGTTCTGGGGCATACTAGGGGACCCTAGTACACCAACCATAGAAAAAATTTGAAGATACCATAGCCATTGTGTTTATACGGGCTGTAACATAAGCGCAAAATAAAAATGTTCTTCCTGAGGGCGGCATTGAATCCCAGTCAATCAACTTTTTGATTTTATTAATACTTTGTACAATCCAGGAGTAACAATTAGTCCAGAATATATTGTATATGTATTAGACTACCTATAATAACCATTTTAAAGTTTTTGGAATCATACAAACATGTTCAATTTTGAAACTAAACATTTAGTTCACAGGATTACATTTTTCATTTGATTTCTTTAAGTCTTTTTTACCCTAGGCCTCCTTGTAAATGGTATCCTTGACAAATAATGGTTCTGGGGCATACTAGGGGACCCTAGTACACCAACCATAGAAAAAAATTGGAAGATACCATAGCCATTGTGTTTATACGGGCTGTAACATAAGCGCAAAATAAAAATGTTCTTCCTGAGGGCGGCATTGAATCCCAGTCAATCAACTTTTTGATTTTATTAATACTTTGTACAATCCAGGAGTAACAATTAGTCCAGAATATATTGTATATGTATTAGACTACCTATAATAACCATTTTAAAGTTTTTGGAATCATACAAACATGTTCAATTTTGAAACTAAACAATTAGTTCACAGGATTACATTTTTCATTTGATTTCTTTAAGTCTTTTTTACCCTAGGCCTCCTTGTAAATGGTATCCTTGACAAATAATGGTTCTGGGGCATACTAGGGGACCCTAGTACACCAACCATAGAAAAAATTTGAAGATACCATAGCCATTGTGTTTATACGGGCTGTAACATAAGCGCAAAATAAAAATGTTCTTCCTGAGGGCGGCATTGAATCCCAGTCAATCAACTTTTTGATTTTATTAATACTTTGTACAATCCAGGAGTAACAATTAGTCCAGAATATATTGTATATGTATTAGACTACCTATAATAACCATTTTAAAGTTTTTGGAATCATACAAACATGTTCAATTTTGAAACTAAACAATTAGTTCACAGGATTACATTTTTCATTTGATTTCTTTAAGTCTTTTTTACCCTAGGCCTCCTTGTAAATGGTATCCTTGACAAATAATGGTTCTGGGGCATACTAGGGGACCCTAGTACACCAACCATAGAAAAAAATTGGAAGATACCATAGCCATTGTGTTTATACGGGCTGTAACATAAGCGCAAAATAAAAATGTTCTTCCTGAGGGCGGCATTGAATCCCAGTCAATCAACTTTTTGATTTTATTAATACTTTGTACAATCCAGGAGTAACAATTAGTCCAGAATATATTGTATATGTATTAGACTACCTATAATACCATTTTAAAGTTTTTTTAATCATACAAACATGTTCAATTTTGAAACTAAACATTTAGTTCACAGGATTACATTTTTTATTTGCTTGAATATTTAACTGTAGATAACTCATGAAATTCCCTTTCTTTTGGCTATTTAAAAGTTAATTTCGGAACAGACCTTCCATCTCTCGCTAGTTGGCACAACTGGGTAACATTCAAACAGTTGTAGCGGGTCTCCCTGATGACCTAGGTGCTTGAATATTTAACTGTAGATAACTCATGAAATTCCCTTTCTTTTGGCTATTTTAAAGTTAATTTCGGAACAGACCTTCCATCTCTCGCTAGTTGGCACAACTGGGTAACATTCAAACAGTTGTAGCGGGTCTCCCTGATGACCTAGGTGCTTGAATATTTAACTGTAGATAACTCATGAAATTCCCTTTCTTTTGGCTATTTAAAAGTTAATTTCGGAACAGACCTTCCATCTCTCGCTAGTTGGCACAACTGGGTAACATTCAAACAGTTTTAGCGGGTCTCCCTGATGACCTAGGTGCTTGAATATTTAACTGTAGATAACTCATGAAATTCCCTTTCTTTTGGCTATTTAAAAGTTAATTTCGGAACAGACCTTCCATCTCTATTTTAAAGTTAATTTCGGAACAGACCTTCCATCTCTCGCTAGTTGGCACAACTGGGTAACATTCAAACAGTTGTAGCGGGTCTCCCTGATTACCTAGGTGCTTGAATATTTAACTGTAGATAACTCATGAAATTCCCTTTCTTTTGGCTATTTAAAGTTAATTTCGGAACAGACCTTCCATCTCTCGCTAGTTGGCACAACTGGGTAACATTCAAACAGTTGTAGCGGGTCTCCCTGATTACCTAGGTGCTTGAATATTTAACTGTAGATAACTCATGAAATTCCCTTTCTTTTGGCTATTTAAAAGTTAATTTCGGAACAGACCTTCCATCTCTCGCTAGTTGGCACAACTGGGTAACATTCAAACAGTTGTAGCGGGTCTCCCTGATGACCTAGGTGCTTGAATATTTAACTGTAGATAACTCATGAAATTCCCTTTCTTTTGGCTATTTAAAAGTTAATTTCGGAACAGACCTTCCATCTCTATTTTAAAGTTAATTTTGGGACAGACTTTCCATCTCTCGCTAGTTGGCACAACTGGGTAACATTCAAACAGTTGTAGCGGGTCTCCCTGATTACCTAGGTGCTTGAATATTTAACTGTAGATAACTCATGAAATTCCCTTTCTTTTGGCTATTTAAAAGTTAATTTCGGAACAGACCTTCCATCTCTCGCTAGTTGGCACAACTGGGTAACATTCAAACAGTTGTAGCGGGTCTCCCTGATTACCTAGGTGCTTGAATATTTAACTGTAGATAACTCATGAAATTCCCTTTCTTTTGGCTATTTTAAAGTTAATTTCGGAACAGACCTTCCATCTCTCGCTAGTTGGCACAACTGGGTAACATTCAAACAGTTGTAGCGGGTCTCCCTGATTACCTAGGTGCTTGAATATTTAACTGTAGATAACTCATGAAATTCCCTTTCTTTTGGCTATTTAAAAGTTAATTTCGGAACAGACCTTCCATCTCTCGCTAGTTGGCACAACTGGGTAACATTCAAACAGTTGTAGCGGGTCTCCCTGATTACCTAGGTGCTTGAATATTTAACTGTAGATAACTCATGAAATTCCCTTTCTTTTGGCTATTTAAAAGTTAATTTCGGAACAGACCTTCCATCTCTATTTTAAAGTTAATTTTGGGACAGACTTTCCATCTCTCGCTAGTTGGCACAACTGGGTAACATTCAAACAGTTGTAGCGGGTCTCCCTGATTACCTAGGTGCTTGAATATTTAACTGTAGATAACTCATGAAATTCCCTTTCTTTTGGCTATTTAAAAGTTAATTTCGGAACAGACCTTCCATCTCTATTTTAAAGTTAATTTTGGGACAGACCTTCCATCTCTCGCTAGTTGGCACAACTGGGTAACATTCAAACAGTTGTAGCGGGTCTCCCTGATTACCTAGGTGCTTGAATATTTAACTGTAGATAACTCATGAAATTCCCTTTCTTTTGGCTATTTAAAAGTTAATTTCGGAACAGACCTTCCATCTCTATTTTAAAGTTAATTTTGGGACAGACCTTCCATCTCTCGCTAGTTGGCACAACTGGGTAACATTCAAACAGTTGTAGCGGGTCTCCCTGATGACCTAGGTGCTTGAATATTTAACTGTAGATAACTCATGAAATTCCCTTTCTTTTGGCTATTTAAAAGTTAATTTCGGAACAGACCTTCCATCTCTATTTTAAAGTTAATTTTGGGACAGACTTTCCATCTCTCGCTAGTTGGCACAACTGGGTAACATTCAAACAGTTGTAGCGGGTCTCCCTGATTACCTAGGTGCTTGAATATTTAACTGTAGATAACTCATGAAATTCCCTTTCTTTTGGCTATTTAAAAGTTAATTTCGGAACAGACCTTCCATCTCTATTTTAAAGTTAATTTTGGGACAGACCTTCCATCTCTCGCTAGTTGGCACAACTGGGTAACATTCAAACAGTTGTAGCGGGTCTCCCTGATGACCTAGGTGCTTGAATATTTAACTGTAGATAACTCATGAAATTCCCTTTCTTTTGGCTATTTAAAAGTTAATTTCGGAACAGACCTTCCATCTCTATTTTAAAGTTAATTTTGGGACAGACTTTCCATCTCTCGCTAGTTGGCACAACTGGGTAACATTCAAACAGTTGTAGCGGGTCTCCCTGATTACCTAGGTGCTTGAATATTTAACTGTAGATAACTCATGAAATTCCCTTTCTTTTGGCTATTTAAAAGTTAATTTCGGAACAGACCTTCCATCTCTCGCTAGTTGGCACAACTGGGTAACATTCAAACAGTTGTAGCGGGTCTCCCTGATTACCTAGGTGCTTGAATATTTAACTGTAGATAACTCATGAAATTCCCTTTCTTTTGGCTATTTTAAAGTTAATTTCGGAACAGACCTTCCATCTCTCGCTAGTTGGCACAACTGGGTAACATTCAAACAGTTGTAGCGGGTCTCCCTGATTACCTAGGTGCTTGAATATTTAACTGTAGATAACTCATGAAATTCCCTTTCTTTTGGCTATTTAAAAGTTAATTTCGGAACAGACCTTCCATCTCTCGCTAGTTGGCACAACTGGGTAACATTCAAACAGTTGTAGCGGGTCTCCCTGATTACCTAGGTGCTTGAATATTTAACTGTAGATAACTCATGAAATTCCCTTTCTTTTGGCTATTTAAAAGTTAATTTCGGAACAGACCTTCCATCTCTATTTTAAAGTTAATTTTGGGACAGACCTTCCATCTCTCGCTAGTTGGCACAACTGGGTAACATTCAAACAGTTGTAGCGGGTCTCCCTGATGACCTAGGTGCTTGAATATTTAACTGTAGATAACTCATGAAATTCCCTTTCTTTTGGCTATTTAAAAGTTAATTTCGGAACAGACCTTCCATCTCTATTTTAAAGTTAATTTCGGGACAGACCTTCCATCTCTCGCTAGTTGGCACAACTGGGTAACATTCAAACAGTTGTAGCGGGTCTCCCTGATTACCTAGGTGCTTGAATATTTAACTGTAGATAACTCATGAAATTCCCTTTCTTTTGGCTATTTAAAAGTTAATTTCGGAACAGACCTTCCATCTCTCGCTAGTTGGCACAACTGGGTAACATTCAAACAGTTGTAGCGGGTCTCCCTGATTACCTAGGTGCTTGAATATTTAACTGTAGATAACTCATGAAATTCCCTTTCTTTTGGCTATTTAAAAGTTAATTTCGGAACAGACCTTCCATCTCTATTTTAAAGTTAATTTTGGGACAGACTTTCCATCTCTCGCTAGTTGGCACAACTGGGTAACATTCAAACAGTTGTAGCGGGTCTCCCTGATTACCTAGGTGCTTGAATATTTAACTGTAGATAACTCATGAAATTCCCTTTCTTTTGGCTATTTAAAAGTTAATTTCGGAACAGACCTTCCATCTCTATTTAAAGTTAATTTTGGGACAGACCTTCCATCTCTCGCTAGTTGGCACAACTGGGTAACATTCAAACAGTTGTAGCGGGTCTCCCTGATTACCTAGGTGCTTGAATATTTAACTGTAGATAACTCATGAAATTCCCTTTCTTTTGGCTATTTAAAAGTTAATTTCGGAACAGACCTTCCATCTCTCGCTAGTTGGCACAACTGGGTAACATTCAAACAGTTGTAGCGGGTCTCCCTGATTACCTAGGTGCTTGAATATTTAACTGTAGATAACTCATGAAATTCCCTTTCTTTTGGCTATTTAAAAGTTAATTTCGGAACAGACCTTCCATCTCTCGCTAGTTGGCACAACTGGGTAACATTCAAACAGTTGTAGCGGGTCTCCCTGATTACCTAGGTGCTTGAATATTTAACTGTAGATAACTCATGAAATTCCCTTTCTTTTGGCTATTTAAAAGTTAATTTCGGAACAGACCTTCCATCTCTATTTTAAAGTTAATTTTGGGACAGACTTTCCATCTCTCGCTAGTTGGCACAACTGGGTAACATTCAAACAGTTGTAGCGGGTCTCCCTGATTACCTAGGTGCTTGAATATTTAACTGTAGATAACTCATGAAATTCCCTTTCTTTTGGCTATTTAAAAGTTAATTTCGGAACAGACCTTCCATCTCTATTTTAAAGTTAATTTTGGGACAGACCTTCCATCTCTCGCTAGTTGGCACAACTGGGTAACATTCAAACAGTTGTAGCGGGTCTCCCTGATGACCTAGGTGCTTGAATATTTAACTGTAGATAACTCATGAAATTCCCTTTCTTTTGGCTATTTAAAAGTTAATTTCGGAACAGACCTTCCATCTCTATTTTAAAGTTAATTTTGGGACAGACTTTCCATCTCTCGCTAGTTGGCACAACTGGGTAACATTCAAACAGTTGTAGCGGGTCTCCCTGATTACCTAGGTGCTTGAATATTTAACTGTAGATAACTCATGAAATTCCCTTTCTTTTGGCTATTTAAAAGTTAATTTCGGAACAGACCTTCCATCTCTCGCTAGTTGGCACAACTGGGTAACATTCAAACAGTTGTAGCGGGTCTCCCTGATTACCTAGGTGCTTGAATATTTAACTGTAGATAACTCATGAAATTCCCTTTCTTTTGGCTATTTAAAAGTTAATTTCGGAACAGACCTTCCATCTCTCGCTAGTTGGCACAACTGGGTAACATTCAAACAGTTGTAGCGGGTCTCCCTGATTACCTAGGTGCTTGAATATTTAACTGTAGATAACTCATGAAATTCCCTTTCTTTTGGCTATTTAAAAGTTAATTTCGGAACAGACCTTCCATCTCTCGCTAGTTGGCACAACTGGGTAACATTCAAACAGTTGTAGCGGGTCTCCCTGATTACCTAGGTGCTTGAATATTTAACTGTAGATAACTCATGAAATTCCCTTTCTTTTGGCTATTTAAAAGTTAATTTCGGAACAGACCTTCCATCTCTATTTTAAAGTTAATTTTGGGACAGACCTTCCATCTCTCGCTAGTTGGCACAACTGGGTAACATTCAAACAGTTGTAGCGGGTCTCCCTGATTACCTAGGTGCTTGAATATTTAACTGTAGATAACTCATGAAATTCCCTTTCTTTTGGCTATTTAAAAGTTAATTTCGGAACAGACCTTCCATCTCTATTTTAAAGTTAATTTCGGAACAGACCTTCCATCTCTCGCTAGTTGGCACAACTGGGTAACATTCAAACAGTTGTAGCGGGTCTCCCTGATTACCTAGGTGCTTGAATATTTAACTGTAGATAACTCATGAAATTCCCTTTCTTTTGGCTATTTAAAAGTTAATTTCGGAACAGACCTTCCATCTCTCGCTAGTTGGCACAACTGGGTAACATTCAAACAGTTGTAGCGGGTCTCCCTGATGACCTAGGTGCTTGAATATTTAACTGTAGATAACTCATGAAATTCCCTTTCTTTTGGCTATTTAAAAGTTAATTTCGGAACAGACCTTCCATCTCTATTTTAAAGTTAATTTTGGGACAGACTTTCCATCTCTCGCTAGTTGGCACAACTGGGTAACATTCAAACAGTTGTAGCGGGTCTCCCTGATTACCTAGGTGCTTGAATATTTAACTGTAGATAACTCATGAAATTCCCTTTCTTTTGGCTATTTAAAAGTTAATTTCGGAACAGACCTTCCATCTCTATTTTAAAGTTAATTTTGGGACAGACCTTCCATCTCTCGCTAGTTGGCACAACTGGGTAACATTCAAACAGTTGTAGCGGGTCTCCCTGATTACCTAGGTGCTTGAATATTTAACTGTAGATAACTCATGAAATTCCCTTTCTTTTGGCTATTTAAAAGTTAATTTCGGAACAGACCTTCCATCTCTCGCTAGTTGGCACAACTGGGTAACATTCAAACAGTTGTAGCGGGTCTCCCTGATTACCTAGGTGCTTGAATATTTAACTGTAGATAACTCATGAAATTCCCTTTCTTTTGGCTATTTAAAAGTTAATTTCGGAACAGACCTTCCATCTCTCGCTAGTTGGCACAACTGGGTAACATTCAAACAGTTGTAGCGGGTCTCCCTGATTACCTAGGTGCTTGAATATTTAACTGTAGATAACTCATGAAATTCCCTTTCTTTTGGCTATTTAAAAGTTAATTTCGGAACAGACCTTCCATCTCTATTTTAAAGTTAATTTTGGGACAGACTTTCCATCTCTCGCTAGTTGGCACAACTGGGTAACATTCAAACAGTTGTAGCGGGTCTCCCTGATTACCTAGGTGCTTGAATATTTAACTGTAGATAACTCATGAAATTCCCTTTCTTTTGGCTATTTATAAATTAATTTCGGAACAGACCTTCCATCTCTCGCTAGTTGGCACAACTGGGTAACATTCAAACAGTTGTAGCGGGTCTCCCTGATTACCTAGGTGCTTGAATATTTAACTGTAGATAACTCATGAAATTCCCTTTCTTTTGGCTATTTTAAAGTTAATTTCGGAACAGACCTTCCATCTCTCGCTAGTTGGCACAACTGGGTAACATTCAAACAGTTGTAGCGGGTCTCCCTGATGACCTAGGTGCTTGAATATTTAACTGTAGATAACTCATGAAATTCCCTTTCTTTTGGCTATTTAAAAGTTAATTTCGGAACAGACCTTCCATCTCTATTTTAAAGTTAATTTTGGGACAGACTTTCCATCTCTCGCTAGTTGGCACAACTGGGTAACATTCAAACAGTTGTAGCGGGTCTCCCTGATTACCTAGGTGCTTGAATATTTAACTGTAGATAACTCATGAAATTCCCTTTCTTTTGGCTATTTAAAAGTTAATTTCGGAACAGACCTTCCATCTCTATTTTAAAGTTAATTTTGGGACAGACCTTCCATCTCTCGCTAGTTGGCACAACTGGGTAACATTCAAACAGTTGTAGCGGGTCTCCCTGATTACCTAGGTGCTTGAATATTTAACTGTAGATAACTCATGAAATTCCCTTTCTTTTGGCTATTTAAAAGTTAATTTCGGAACAGACCTTCCATCTCTCGCTAGTTGGCACAACTGGGTAACATTCAAACAGTTGTAGCGGGTCTCCCTGATTACCTAGGTGCTTGAATATTTAACTGTAGATAACTCATGAAATTCCCTTTCTTTTGGCTATTTAAAAGTTAATTTCGGAACAGACCTTCCATCTCTCGCTAGTTGGCACAACTGGGTAACATTCAAACAGTTGTAGCGGGTCTCCCTGATTACCTAGGTGCTTGAATATTTAACTGTAGATAACTCATGAAATTCCCTTTCTTTTGGCTATTTAAAAGTTAATTTCGGAACAGACCTTCCATCTCTATTTTAAAGTTAATTTTGGGACAGACTTTCCATCTCTCGCTAGTTGGCACAACTGGGTAACATTCAAACAGTTGTAGCGGGTCTCCCTGATTACCTAGGTGCTTGAATATTTAACTGTAGATAACTCATGAAATTCCCTTTCTTTTGGCTATTTAAAAGTTAATTTCGGAACAGACCTTCCATCTCTCGCTAGTTGGCACAACTGGGTAACATTCAAACAGTTGTAGCGGGTCTCCCTGATTACCTAGGTGCTTGAATATTTAACTGTAGATAACTCATGAAATTCCCTTTCTTTTGGCTATTTAAAAGTTAATTTCGGAACAGACCTTCCATCTCTATTTTAAAGTTAATTTTGGGACAGACTTTCCATCTCTCGCTAGTTGGCACAACTGGGTAACATTCAAACAGTTGTAGCGGGTCTCCCTGATTACCTAGGTGCTTGAATATTTAACTGTAGATAACTCATGAAATTCCCTTTCTTTTGGCTATTTAAAAGTTAATTTCGGAACAGACCTTCCATCTCTATTTTAAAGTTAATTTCGGAACAGACCTTCCATCTCTCGCTAGTTGGCACAACTGGGTAACATTCAAACAGTTGTAGCGGGTCTCCCTGATTACCTAGGTGCTTGAATATTTAACTGTAGATAACTCATGAAATTCCCTTTCTTTTGGCTATTTAAAAGTTAATTTCGGAACAGACCTTCCATCTCTATTTTAAAGTTAATTTTGGGACAGACCTTCCATCTCTCGCTAGTTGGCACAACTGGGTAACATTCAAACAGTTGTAGCGGGTCTCCCTGATTACCTAGGTGCTTGAATATTTAACTGTAGATAACTCATGAAATTCCCTTTCTTTTGGCTATTTAAAGTTAATTTCGGAACAGACCTTCCATCTCTCGCTAGTTGGCACAACTGGGTAACATTCAAACAGTTGTAGCGGGTCTCCCTGATTACCTAGGTGCTTGAATATTTAACTGTAGATAACTCATGAAATTCCCTTTCTTTTGGCTATTTAAAAGTTAATTTCGGAACAGACCTTCCATCTCTCGCTAGTTGGCACAACTGGGTAACATTCAAACAGTTGTAGCGGGTCTCCCTGATTACCTAGGTGCTTGAATATTTAACTGTAGATAACTCATGAAATTCCCTTTCTTTTGGCTATTTAAAAGTTAATTTCGGAACAGACCTTCCATCTCTATTTTAAAGTTAATTTTGGGACAGACTTTCCATCTCTCGCTAGTTGGCACAACTGGGTAACATTCAAACAGTTGTAGCGGGTCTCCCTGATTACCTAGGTGCTTGAATATTTAACTGTAGATAACTCATGAAATTCCCTTTCTTTTGGCTATTTTAAAGTTAATTTCGGAACAGACCTTCCATCTCTCGCTAGTTGGCACAACTGGGTAACATTCAAACAGTTGTAGCGGGTCTCCCTGATTACCTAGGTGCTTGAATATTTAACTGTAGATAACTCATGAAATTCCCTTTCTTTTGGCTATTTAAAAGTTAATTTCGGAACAGACCTTCCATCTCTATTTTAAAGTTAATTTTGGGACAGACTTTCCATCTCTCGCTAGTTGGCACAACTGGGTAACATTCAAACAGTTGTAGCGGGTCTCCCTGATTACCTAGGTGCTTGAATATTTAACTGTAGATAACTCATGAAATTCCCTTTCTTTTGGCTATTTAAAAGTTAATTTCGGAACAGACCTTCCATCTCTATTTTAAATTTAATTTCGGAACAGACCTTCCATCTCTCGCTAGTTGGCACAACTGGGTAACATTCAAACAGTTGTAGCGGGTCTCCCTGATTACCTAGGTGCTTGAATATTTAACTGTAGATAACTCATGAAATTCCCTTTCTTTTGGCTATTTAAAAGTTAATTTCGGAACAGACCTTCCATCTCTCGCTAGTTGGCACAACTGGGTAACATTCAAACAGTTGTAGCGGGTCTCCCTGATTACCTAGGTGCTTGAATATTTAACTGTAGATAACTCATGAAATTCCCTTTCTTTTGGCTATTTAAAAGTTAATTTCGGAACAGACCTTCCATCTCTATTTTAAAGTTAATTTTGGGACAGACTTTCCATCTCTCGCTAGTTGGCACAACTGGGTAACATTCAAACAGTTGTAGCGGGTCTCCCTGATTACCTAGGTGCTTGAATATTTAACTGTAGATAACTCATGAAATTCCCTTTCTTTTGGCTATTTAAAAGTTAATTTCGGAACAGACCTTCCATCTCTATTTTAAAGTTAATTTTGGGACAGACCTTCCATCTCTCGCTAGTTGGCACAACTGGGTAACATTCAAACAGTTGTAGCGGGTCTCCCTGATTACCTAGGTGCTTGAATATTTAACTGTAGATAACTCATGAAATTCCCTTTCTTTTGGCTATTTAAAAGTTAATTTCGGAACAGACCTTCCATCTCTCGCTAGTTGGCACAACTGGGTAACATTCAAACAGTTGTAGCGGGTCTCCCTGATTACCTAGGTGCTTGAATATTTAACTGTAGATAACTCATGAAATTCCCTTTCTTTTGGCTATTTAAAAGTTAATTTCGGAACAGACCTTCCATCTCTATTTTAAAGTTAATTTTGGGACAGACTTTCCATCTCTCGCTAGTTGGCACAACTGGGTAACATTCAAACAGTTGTAGCGGGTCTCCCTGATTACCTAGGTGCTTGAATATTTAACTGTAGATAACTCATGAAATTCCCTTTCTTTTGGCTATTTAAAAGTTAATTTCGGAACAGACCTTCCATCTCTATTTTAAAGTTAATTTTGGGACAGACCTTCCATCTCTCGCTAGTTGGCACAACTGGGTAACATTCAAACAGTTGTAGCGGGTCTCCCTGATTACCTAGGTGCTTGAATATTTAACTGTAGATAACTCATGAAATTCCCTTTCTTTTGGCTATTTTAAAGTTAATTTCGGAACAGACCTTCCATCTCTCGCTAGTTGGCACAACTGGGTAACATTCAAACAGTTGTAGCGGGTCTCCCTGATTACCTAGGTGCTTGAATATTTAACTGTAGATAACTCATGAAATTCCCTTTCTTTTGGCTATTTAAAAGTTAATTTCGGAACAGACCTTCCATCTCTCGCTAGTTGGCACAACTGGGTAACATTCAAACAGTTGTAGCGGGTCTCCCTGATTACCTAGGTGCTTGAATATTTAACTGTAGATAACTCATGAAATTCCCTTTCTTTTGGCTATTTAAAAGTTAATTTCGGAACAGACCTTCCATCTCTATTTTAAAGTTAATTTTGGGACAGACTTTCCATCTCTCGCTAGTTGGCACAACTGGGTAACATTCAAACAGTTGTAGCGGGTCTCCCTGATTACCTAGGTGCTTGAATATTTAACTGTAGATAACTCATGAAATTCCCTTTCTTTTGGCTATTTTAAAGTTAATTTCGGAACAGACCTTCCATCTCTCGCTAGTTGGCACAACTGGGTAACATTCAAACAGTTGTAGCGGGTCTCCCTGATTACCTAGGTGCTTGAATATTTAACTGTAGATAACTCATGAAATTCCCTTTCTTTTGGCTATTTAAAAGTTAATTTCGGAACAGACCTTCCATCTCTATTTTAAAGTTAATTTTGGGACAGACTTTCCATCTCTCGCTAGTTGGCACAACTGGGTAACATTCAAACAGTTGTAGCGGGTCTCCCTGATTACCTAGGTGCTTGAATATTTAACTGTAGATAACTCATGAAATTCCCTTTCTTTTGGCTATTTAAAAGTTAATTTCGGAACAGACCTTCCATCTCTCGCTAGTTGGCACAACTGGGTAACATTCAAACAGTTGTAGCGGGTCTCCCTGATTACCTAGGTGCTTGAATATTTAACTGTAGATAACTCATGAAATTCCCTTTCTTTTGGCTATTTAAAAGTTAATTTCGGAACAGACCTTCCATCTCTATTTTAAAGTTAATTTTGGGACAGACTTTCCATCTCTCGCTAGTTGGCACAACTGGGTAACATTCAAACAGTTGTAGCGGGTCTCCCTGATTACCTAGGTGCTTGAATATTTAACTGTAGATAACTCATGAAATTCCCTTTCTTTTGGCTATTTAAAAGTTAATTTCGGAACAGACCTTCCATCTCTATTTTAAAGTTAATTTTGGGACAGACCTTCCATCTCTCGCTAGTTGGCACAACTGGGTAACATTCAAACAGTTGTAGCGGGTCTCCCTGATTACCTAGGTGCTTGAATATTTAACTGTAGATAACTCATGAAATTCCCTTTCTTTTGGCTATTTAAAGTTAATTTCGGAACAGACCTTCCATCTCTCGCTAGTTGGCACAACTGGGTAACATTCAAACAGTTGTAGCGGGTCTCCCTGATTACCTAGGTGCTTGAATATTTAACTGTAGATAACTCATGAAATTCCCTTTCTTTTGGCTATTTAAAAGTTAATTTCGGAACAGACCTTCCATCTCTCGCTAGTTGGCACAACTGGGTAACATTCAAACAGTTGTAGCGGGTCTCCCTGATTACCTAGGTGCTTGAATATTTAACTGTAGATAACTCATGAAATTCCCTTTCTTTTGGCTATTTAAAAGTTAATTTCGGAACAGACCTTCCATCTCTATTTTAAAGTTAATTTTGGGACAGACTTTCCATCTCTCGCTAGTTGGCACAACTGGGTAACATTCAAACAGTTGTAGCGGGTCTCCCTGATTACCTAGGTGCTTGAATATTTAACTGTAGATAACTCATGAAATTCCCTTTCTTTTGGCTATTTTAAAGTTAATTTCGGAACAGACCTTCCATCTCTCGCTAGTTGGCACAACTGGGTAACATTCAAACAGTTGTAGCGGGTCTCCCTGATTACCTAGGTGCTTGAATATTTAACTGTAGATAACTCATGAAATTCCCTTTCTTTTGGCTATTTAAAAGTTAATTTCGGAACAGACCTTCCATCTCTATTTTAAAGTTAATTTTGGGACAGACTTTCCATCTCTCGCTAGTTGGCACAACTGGGTAACATTCAAACAGTTGTAGCGGGTCTCCCTGATTACCTAGGTGCTTGAATATTTAACTGTAGATAACTCATGAAATTCCCTTTCTTTTGGCTATTTAAAAGTTAATTTCGGAACAGACCTTCCATCTCTATTTTAAAGTTAATTTTGGGACAGACCTTCCATCTCTCGCTAGTTGGCACAACTGGGTAACATTCAAACAGTTGTAGCGGGTCTCCCTGATTACCTAGGTGCTTGAATATTTAACTGTAGATAACTCATGAAATTCCCTTTCTTTTGGCTATTTAAAGTTAATTTCGGAACAGACCTTCCATCTCTCGCTAGTTGGCACAACTGGGTAACATTCAAACAGTTGTAGCGGGTCTCCCTGATTACCTAGGTGCTTGAATATTTAACTGTAGATAACTCATGAAATTCCCTTTCTTTTGGCTATTTAAAAGTTAATTTCGGAACAGACCTTCCATCTCTCGCTAGTTGGCACAACTGGGTAACATTCAAACAGTTGTAGCGGGTCTCCCTGATTACCTAGGTGCTTGAATATTTAACTGTAGATAACTCATGAAATTCCCTTTCTTTTGGCTATTTAAAAGTTAATTTCGGAACAGACCTTCCATCTCTATTTTAAAGTTAATTTTGGGACAGACTTTCCATCTCTCGCTAGTTGGCACAACTGGGTAACATTCAAACAGTTGTAGCGGGTCTCCCTGATTACCTAGGTGCTTGAATATTTAACTGTAGATAACTCATGAAATTCCCTTTCTTTTGGCTATTTAAAAGTTAATTTCGGAACAGACCTTCCATCTCTATTTTAAAGTTAATTTTGGGACAGACCTTCCATCTCTCGCTAGTTGGCACAACTGGGTAACATTCAAACAGTTGTAGCGGGTCTCCCTGATTACCTAGGTGCTTGAATATTTAACTGTAGATAACTCATGAAATTCCCTTTCTTTTGGCTATTTAAAAGTTAATTTCGGAACAGACCTTCCATCTCTCGCTAGTTGGCACAACTGGGTAACATTCAAACAGTTGTAGCGGGTCTCCCTGATTACCTAGGTGCTTGAATATTTAACTGTAGATAACTCATGAAATTCCCTTTCTTTTGGCTCTTTAAAAGTTAATTTCGGAACAGACCTTCCATCTCTATTTTAAAGTTAATTTTGGGACAGACTTTCCATCTCTCGCTAGTTGGCACAACTGGGTAACATTCAAACAGTTGTAGCGGGTCTCCCTGATTACCTAGGTGCTTGAATATTTAACTGTAGATAACTCATGAAATTCCCTTTCTTTTGGCTATTTAAAAATTAATTTCGGAACAGACCTTCCATCTCTATTTTAAAGTTAATTTTGGGACAGACTTTCCATCTCTCGCTAGTTGGCACAACTGGGTAACATTCAAACAGTTGTAGCGGGTCTCCCTGATTACCTAGGTGCTTGAATATTTAACTGTAGATAACTCATGAAATTCCCTTTCTTTTGGCTATTTAAAAGTTAATTTCGGAACAGACCTTCCATCTCTATTTTAAAGTTAATTTTGGGACAGACTTTCCATCTCTCGCTAGTTGGCACAACTGGGTAACATTCAAACAGTTGTAGCGGGTCTCCCTGATTACCTAGGTGCTTGAATATTTAACTGTAGATAACTCATGAAATTCCCTTTCTTTTGGCTATTTAAAAGTTAATTTCGGAACAGACCTTCCATCTCTCGCTAGTTGGCACAACTGGGTAACATTCAAACAGTTGTAGCGGGTCTCCCTGATGACCTAGGTGCTTGAATATTTAACTGTAGATAACTCATGAAATTCCCTTTCTTTTGGCTATTTAAAAGTTAATTTCGGAACAGACCTTCCATCTCTATTTTAAAGTTAATTTTGGGACAGACTTTCCATCTCTCGCTTGTTGGCACAACTGGGTAACATTCAAACAGTTGTAGCGGGTCTCCCTGATTACCTAGGTGCTTGAATATTTAACTGTAGATAACTCATGAAATTCCCTTTCTTTTGGCTATTTAAAAGTTAATTTCGGAACAGACCTTCCATCTCTATTTTAAAGTTAATTTTGGGACAGACTTTCCATCTCTCGCTAGTTGGCACAACTGGGTAACATTCAAACAGTTGTAGCGGGTCTCCCTGATTACCTAGGTGCTTGAATATTTAACTGTAGATAACTCATGAAATTCCCTTTCTTTTGGCTTTTAAAAGTTAATTTCGGAACAGACCTTCCATCTCTATTTTAAAGTTAATTTTGGGACAGACTTTCCATCTCTCGCTTGTTGGCACAACTGGGTAACATTCAAACAGTTGTAGCGGGTCTCCCTGATTACCTAGGTGCTTGAATATTTAACTGTAGATAACTCATGAAATTCCCTTTCTTTTGGCTATTTAAAAGTTAATTTCGGAACAGACCTTCCATCTCTCGCTAGTTGGCACAACTGGGTAACATTCAAACAGTTGTAGCGGGTCTCCCTGATTACCTAGGTGCTTGAATATTTAACTGTAGATAACTCATGAAATTCCCTTTCTTTTGGCTATTTAAAAGTTAATTTCGGAACAGACCTTCCATCTCTCGCTAGTTGGCACAACTGGGTAACATTCAAACAGTTGTAGCGGGTCTCCCTGATGACCTAGGTGCTTGAATATTTAACTGTAGATAACTCATGAAATTCCCTTTCTTTTGGCTATTTAAAAGTTAATTTCGGAACAGACCTTCCATCTCTATTTTAAAGTTAATTTTGGGACAGACTTTCCATCTCTCGCTAGTTGGCACAACTGGGTAACATTCAAACAGTTGTAGCGGGTCTCCCTGATTACCTAGGTGCTTGAATATTTAACTGTAGATAACTCATGAAATTCCCTTTCTTTTGGCTATTTAAAAGTTAATTTCGGAACAGACCTTCCATCTCTATTTTAAAGTTAATTTTGGGACAGACTTTCCATCTCTCGCTAGTTGGCACAACTGGGTAACATTCAAACAGTTGTAGCGGGTCTCCCTGATTACCTAGGTGCTTGAATATTTAACTGTAGATAACTCATGAAATTCCCTTTCTTTTGGCTATTTAAAAGTTAATTTCGGAACAGACCTTCCATCTCTATTTTAAAGTTAATTTTGGGACAGACTTTCCATCTCTCGCTAGTTGGCACAACTGGGTAACATTCAAACAGTTGTAGCGGGTCTCCCTGATTACCTAGGTGCTTGAATATTTAACTGTAGATAACTCATGAAATTCCCTTTCTTTTGGCTATTTAAAAGTTAATTTCGGAACAGACCTTCCATCTCTCGCTAGTTGGCACAACTGGGTAACATTCAAACAGTTGTAGCGGGTCTCCCTGATTACCTAGGTGCTTGAATATTTAACTGTAGATAACTCATGAAATTCCCTTTCTTTTGGCTATTTAAAAGTTAATTTCGGAACAGACCTTCCATCTCTATTTTAAAGTTAATTTTGGGACAGACTTTCCATCTCTCGCTAGTTGGCACAACTGGGTAACATTCAAACAGTTGTAGCGGGTCTCCCTGATTACCTAGGTGCTTGAATATTTAACTGTAGATAACTCATGAAATTCCCTTTCTTTTGGCTATTTAAAAGTTAATTTCGGAACAGACCTTCCATCTCTATTTTAAAGTTAATTTTGGGACAGACTTTCCATCTCTCGCTAGTTGGCACAACTGGGTAACATTCAAACAGTTGTAGCGGGTCTCCCTGATTACCTAGGTGCTTGAATATTTAACTGTAGATAACTCATGAAATTCCCTTTCTTTTGGCTATTTAAAAGTTAATTTCGGAACAGACCTTCCATCTCTATTTTAAAGTTAATTTTGGGACAGACTTTCCATCTCTCGCTAGTTGGCACAACTGGGTAACATTCAAACAGTTGTAGCGGGTCTCCCTGATTACCTAGGTGCTTGAATATTTAACTGTAGATAACTCATGAAATTCCCTTTCTTTTGGCTATTTATAAGTTAATTTCGGAACAGACCTTCCATCTCTCGCTAGTTGGCACAACTGGGTAACATTCAAACAGTTGTAGCGGGTCTCCCTGATTACCTAGGTGCTTGAATATTTAACTGTAGATAACTCATGAAATTCCCTTTCTTTTGGCTATTTAAAAGTTAATTTCGGAACAGACCTTCCATCTCTCGCTAGTTGGCACAACTGGGTAACATTCAAACAGTTGTAGCGGGTCTCCCTGATGACCTAGGTGCTTGAATATTTAACTGTAGATAACTCATGAAATTCCCTTTCTTTTGGCTATTTAAAAGTTAATTTCGGAACAGACCTTCCATCTCTATTTTAAAGTTAATTTGGGACAGACTTTCCATCTCTCGCTAGTTGGCACAACTGGGTAACATTCAAACAGTTGTAGCGGGTCTCCCTGATTACCTAGGTGCTTGAATATTTAACTGTAGATAACTCATGAAATTCCCTTTCTTTTGGCTATTTAAAAGTTAATTTCGGAACAGACCTTCCATCTCTATTTTAAAGTTAATTTTGGGACAGACCTTCCATCTCTCGCTAGTTGGCACAACTGGGTAACATTCAAACAGTTGTAGCGGGTCTCCCTGATTACCTAGGTGCTTGAATATTTAACTGTAGATAACTCATGAAATTCCCTTTCTTTTGGCTATTTTAAAGTTAATTTCGGAACAGACCTTCCATCTCTCGCTAGTTGGCACAACTGGGTAACATTCAAACAGTTGTAGCGGGTCTCCCTGATTACCTAGGTGCTTGAATATTTAACTGTAGATAACTCATGAAATTCCCTTTCTTTTGGCTATTTAAAAGTTAATTTCGGAACAGACCTTCCATCTCTATTTTAAAGTTAATTTTGGGACAGACTTTCCATCTCTCGCTAGTTGGCACAACTGGGTAACATTCAAACAGTTGTAGCGGGTCTCCCTGATTACCTAGGTGCTTGAATATTTAACTGTAGATAACTCATGAAATTCCCTTTCTTTTGGCTATTTATAAAGTTAATTTCGGAACAGACCTTCCATCTCTCGCTAGTTGGCACAACTGGGTAACATTCAAACAGTTGTAGCGGGTCTCCCTGATTACCTAGGTGCTTGAATATTTAACTGTAGATAACTCATGAAATTCCCTTTCTTTTGGCTATTTAAAAGTTAATTTCGGAACAGACCTTCCATCTCTCGCTAGTTGGCACAACTGGGTAACATTCAAACAGTTGTAGCGGGTCTCCCTGATGACCTAGGTGCTTGAATATTTAACTGTAGATAACTCATGAAATTCCCTTTCTTTTGGCTATTTAAAAGTTAATTTCGGAACAGACCTTCCATCTCTATTTTAAAGTTAATTTTGGGACAGACTTTCCATCTCTCGCTTGTTGGCACAACTGGGTAACATTCAAACAGTTGTAGCGGGTCTCCCTGATTACCTAGGTGCTTGAATATTTAACTGTAGATAACTCATGAAATTCCCTTTCTTTTGGCTATTTTAAAAGTTAATTTCGGAACAGACCTTCCATCTCTCGCTAGTTGGCACAACTGGGTAACATTCAAACAGTTGTAGCGGGTCTCCCTGATTACCTAGGTGCTTGAATATTTAACTGTAGATAACTCATGAAATTCCCTTTCTTTTGGCTATTTAAAAGTTAATTTCGGAACAGACCTTCCATCTCTATTTTAAAGTTAATTTTGGGACAGACTTTCCATCTCTCGCTAGTTGGCACAACTGGGTAACATTCAAACAGTTGTAGCGGGTCTCCCTGATTACCTAGGTGCTTGAATATTTAACTGTAGATAACTCATGAAATTCCCTTTCTTTTGGCTATTTAAAAGTTAATTTCGGAACAGACCTTCCATCTCTATTTTAAAGTTAATTTTGGGACAGACCTTCCATCTCTCGCTAGTTGGCACAACTGGGTAACATTCAAACAGTTGTAGCGGGTCTCCCTGATTACCTAGGTGCTTGAATATTTAACTGTAGATAACTCATGAAATTCCCTTTCTTTTGGCTATTTAAAAGTTAATTTCGGAACAGACCTTCCATCTCTATTTTAAAGTTAATTTTGGGACAGACCTTCCATCTCTCGCTAGTTGGCACAACTGGGTAACATTCAAACAGTTGTAGCGGGTCTCCCTGATTACCTAGGTGCTTGAATATTTAACTGTAGATAACTCATGAAATTCCCTTTCTTTTGGCTATTTAAAAGTTAATTTCGGAACAGACCTTCCATCTCTATTTTAAAGTTAATTTTGGGACAGACTTTCCATCTCTCGCTAGTTGGCACAACTGGGTAACATTCAAACAGTTGTAGCGGGTCTCCCTGATTACCTAGGTGCTTGAATATTTAACTGTAGATAACTCATGAAATTCCCTTTCTTTTGGCTATTTTAAAGTTAATTTCGGAACAGACCTTCCATCTCTCGCTAGTTGGCACAACTGGGTAACATTCAAACAGTTGTAGCGGGTCTCCCTGATTACCTAGGTGCTTGAATATTTAACTGTAGATAACTCATGAAATTCCCTTTCTTTTGGCTATTTAAAAGTTAATTTCGGAACAGACCTTCCATCTCTATTTTAAAGTTAATTTTGGGACAGACTTTCCATCTCTCGCTTGTTGGCACAACTGGGTAACATTCAAACAGTTGTAGCGGGTCTCCCTGATTACCTAGGTGCTTGAATATTTAACTGTAGATAACTCATGAAATTCCCTTTCTTTTGGCTATTTAAAGTTAATTTCGGAACAGACCTTCCATCTCTATTTTAAAGTTAATTTTGGGACAGACCTTCCATCTCTCGCTAGTTGGCACAACTGGGTAACATTCAAACAGTTGTAGCGGGTCTCCCTGATTACCTAGGTGCTTGAATATTTAACTGTAGATAACTCATGAAATTCCCTTTCTTTTGGCTATTTAAAGTTAATTTCGGAACAGACCTTCCATCTCTCGCTAGTTGGCACAACTGGGTAACATTCAAACAGTTGTAGCGGGTCTCCCTGATTACCTAGGTGCTTGAATATTTAACTGTAGATAACTCATGAAATTCCCTTTCTTTTGGCTATTTAAAAGTTAATTTCGGAACAGACCTTCCATCTCTCGCTAGTTGGCACAACTGGGTAACATTCAAACAGTTGTAGCGGGTCTCCCTGATTACCTAGGTGCTTGAATATTTAACTGTAGATAACTCATGAAATTCCCTTTCTTTTGGCTCTTTAAAAGTTAATTTCGGAACAGACCTTCCATCTCTATTTTAAAGTTAATTTTGGGACAGACTTTCCATCTCTCGCTAGTTGGCACAACTGGGTAACATTCAAACAGTTGTAGCGGGTCTCCCTGATTACCTAGGTGCTTGAATATTTAACTGTAGATAACTCATGAAATTCCCTTTCTTTTGGCTATTTAAAAGTTAATTTCGGAACAGACCTTCCATCTCTATTTAAAGTTAATTTTGGGACAGACTTTCCATCTCTCGCTAGTTGGCACAACTGGGTAACATTCAAACAGTTGTAGCGGGTCTCCCTGATTACCTAGGTGCTTGAATATTTAACTGTAGATAACTCATGAAATTCCCTTTCTTTTGGCTATTTAAAATTAATTTCGGAACAGACCTTCCATCTCTCGCTAGTTGGCACAACTGGGTAACATTCAAACAGTTGTAGCGGGTCTCCCTGATTACCTAGGTGCTTGAATATTTAACTGTAGATAACTCATGAAATTCCCTTTCTTTTGGCTATTTAAAAGTTAATTTCGGAACAGACCTTCCATCTCTCGCTAGTTGGCACAACTGGGTAACATTCAAACAGTTGTAGCGGGTCTCCCTGATGACCTAGGTGCTTGAATATTTAACTGTAGATAACTCATGAAATTCCCTTTCTTTTGGCTATTTAAAAGTTAATTTCGGAACAGACCTTCCATCTCTATTTTAAAGTTAATTTTGGGACAGACTTTCCATCTCTCGCTAGTTGGCACAACTGGGTAACATTCAAACAGTTGTAGCGGGTCTCCCTGATTACCTAGGTGCTTGAATATTTAACTGTAGATAACTCATGAAATTCCCTTTCTTTTGGCTATTTAAAAGTTAATTTCGGAACAGACCTTCCATCTCTATTTTAAAGTTAATTTTGGGACAGACCTTCCATCTCTCGCTAGTTGGCACAACTGGGTAACATTCAAACAGTTGTAGCGGGTCTCCCTGATTACCTAGGTGCTTGAATATTTAACTGTAGATAACTCATGAAATTCCCTTTCTTTTGGCTATTTAAAAGTTAATTTCGGAACAGACCTTCCATCTCTCGCTAGTTGGCACAACTGGGTAACATTCAAACAGTTGTAGCGGGTCTCCCTGATTACCTAGGTGCTTGAATATTTAACTGTAGATAACTCATGAAATTCCCTTTCTTTTGGCTATTTAAAAGTTAATTTCGGAACAGACCTTCCATCTCTATTTTAAAGTTAATTTTGGGACAGACTTTCCATCTCTCGCTTGTTGGCACAACTGGGTAACATTCAAACAGTTGTAGCGGGTCTCCCTGATTACCTAGGTGCTTGAATATTTAACTGTAGATAACTCATGAAATTCCCTTTCTTTTGGCTATTTAAAAATTAATTTCGGAACAGACCTTCCATCTCTATTTTAAAGTTAATTTTGGGACAGACTTTCCATCTCTCGCTAGTTGGCACAACTGGGTAACATTCAAACAGTTGTAGCGGGTCTCCCTGATTACCTAGGTGCTTGAATATTTAACTGTAGATAACTCATGAAATTTCCTTTCTTTTGGCTATTTAAAAGTTAATTTCGGAACAGACCTTCCATCTCTATTTTAAAGTTAATTTTGGGACAGACTTTCCATCTCTCGCTAGTTGGCACAACTGGGTAACATTCAAACAGTTGTAGCGGGTCTCCCTGATTACCTAGGTGCTTGAATATTTAACTGTAGATAACTCATGAAATTCCTTTCTTTGGCTATTTAAAAATTAATTTCGGAACAGACCTTCCATCTCTCGCTAGTTGGCACAACTGGGTAACATTCAAACAGTTGTAGCGGGTCTCCCTGATTACCTAGGTGCTTGAATATTTAACTGTAGATAACTCATGAAATTCCCTTTCTTTTGGCTATTTAAAAGTTAATTTCGGAACAGACCTTCCATCTCTCGCTAGTTGGCACAACTGGGTAACATTCAAACAGTTGTAGCGGGTCTCCCTGATGACCTAGGTGCTTGAATATTTAACTGTAGATAACTCATGAAATTCCCTTTCTTTTGGCTATTTAAAAGTTAATTTCGGAACAGACCTTCCATCTCTATTTAAAGTTAATTTTGGGACAGACTTTCCATCTCTCGCTAGTTGGCACAACTGGGTAACATTCAAACAGTTGTAGCGGGTCTCCCTGATTACCTAGGTGCTTGAATATTTAACTGTAGATAACTCATGAAATTCCCTTTCTTTTGGCTATTTAAAAGTTAATTTCGGAACAGACCTTCCATCTCTATTTTAAAGTTAATTTTAGACCTTCCATTTCGCTAGTTGGCACAACTGGGTAACATTCAAACAGTTGTAGCGGGTCTCCCTGATTACCTAGGTGCTTGAATATTTAACTGTAGATAACTCATGAAATTCCCTTTCTTTTGGCTATTTAAAAGTTAATTTCGGAACAGACCTTCCATCTCTATTTTAAAGTTAATTTTGGGACAGACCTTCCATCTCTCGCTAGTTGGCACAACTGGGTAACATTCAAACAGTTGTAGCGGGTCTCCCTGATTACCTAGGTGCTTGAATATTTAACTGTAGATAACTCATGAAATTCCTTTCTTTTGGCTATTTAAAAGTTAATTTCGGAACAGACCTTCCATCTCTCGCTAGTTGGCACAACTGGGTAACATTCAAACAGTTGTAGCGGGTCTCCCTGATTACCTAGGTGCTTGAATATTTAACTGTAGATAACTCATGAAATTCCTTTCTTTTGGCTATTTAAAAGTTAATTTCGGAACAGACCTTCCATCTCTATTTTAAAGTTAATTTTGGGACAGACTTTCCATCTCTCGCTAGTTGGCACAACTGGGTAACATTCAAACAGTTGTAGCGGGTCTCCCTGATTACCTAGGTGCTTGAATATTTAACTGTAGATAACTCATGAAATTCCCTTTCTTTTGGCTATTTAAAAGTTAATTTCGGAACAGACCTTCCATCTCTATTTGTAAGTTAATTTTGGGACAGACTTTCCATCTCTCGCTAGTTGGCACAACTGGGTAACATTCAAACAGTTGTAGCGGGTCTCCCTGATTACCTAGGTGCTTGAATATTTAACTGTAGATAACTCATGAAATTCCCTTTCTTTTGGCTCTTTAAAAGTTAATTTCGGAACAGACCTTCCATCTCTATTTTAAAGTTAATTTTGGGACAGACTTTCCATCTCTCGCTTGTTGGCACAACTGGGTAACATTCAAACAGTTGTAGCGGGTCTCCCTGATTACCTAGGTGCTTGAATATTTAACTGTAGATAACTCATGAAATTCCCTTTCTTTTGGCTATTTAAAAGTTAATTTCGGACAGACCTTCCATCTCTATTTTAAAGTTAATTTTGGGACAGACCTTCCATCTTTCGCTAGTTGGCACAACTGGGTAACATTCAAACAGTTGTAGCGGGTCTCCCTGATTACCTAGGTGCTTGAATATTTAACTGTAGATAACTCATGAAATTCCCTTTCTTTTGGCTATTTTAAAGTTAATTTCGGAACAGACCTTCCATCTCTCGCTAGTTGGCACAACAACTGGGTAACATTCAAACAGTTGTAGCGGGTCTCCCTGATTACCTAGGTGCTTGAATATTTAACTGTAGATAACTCATGAAATTCCCTTTCTTTTGGCTCTTTAAAAGTTAATTTCGGAACAGACCTTCCATCTCTATTTTAAAGTTAATTTTGGGACAGACTTTCCATCTCTCGCTTGTTGGCACAACTGGGTAACATTCAAACAGTTGTAGCGGGTCTCCCTGATTACCTAGGTGCTTGAATATTTAACTGTAGATAACTCATGAAATTCCCTTTCTTTTGGCTCTTTAAAAGTTAATTTCGGAACAGACCTTCCATCTCTATTTTAAAGTTAATTTTGGGACAGACTTTCCATCTCTCGCTTGTTGGCACAACTGGGTAACATTCAAACAGTTGTAGCGGGTCTCCCTGATTACCTAGGTGCTTGAATATTTAACTGTAGATAACTCATGAAATTCCCTTTCTTTGGCATTTAAAAGTTAATTTCGGAACAGACCTTCCATCTCTATTTTAAAAGTTATTTTGGGACAGACCTTCCATCTTTCGCTAGTTGGCACAACTGGGTAACATTCAAACAGTTGTAGCGGGTCTCCCTGATTACCTAGGTGCTTGAATATTTAACTGTAGATAACTCATGAAATTCCCTTTCTTTTGGCTATTTTAAAGTTAATTTCGGAACAGACCTTCCATCTCTCGCTAGTTGGCACAACTGGGTAACATTCAAACAGTTGTAGCGGGTCTCCCTGATTACCTAGGTGCTTGAATATTTAACTGTAGATAACTCATGAAATTCCCTTTCTTTTGGCTATTTAAAAGTTAATTTCGGAACAGACCTTCCATCTCTCGCTAGTTGGCACAACTGGGTAACATTCAAACAGTTGTAGCGGGTCTCCCTGATTACCTAGGTGCTTGAATATTTAACTGTAGATAACTCATGAAATTCCCTTTCTTTTGGCTATTTAAAAGTAATTTCGGAACAGACCTTCCATCTCTATTTTAAAGTTAATTTTGGGACAGACCTTCCATCTCTCGCTAGTTGGCACAACTGGGTAACATTCAAACAGTTGTAGCGGGCTCCCTGATTACCTAGGTGCTTGAATATTTAACTGTAGATAACTCATGAAATTCCCCTTTCTTTTGGCTATTTTTAAAGTTAATTTCGGGACAGACCTTCCATCTCTCGCTAGTTGGCACAACTGGGTAACATTCAAACAGTTGTAGCGGGTCTCCCTGATTACCTAGGTGCTTGAATATTTAACTGTAGATAACTCATGAAATTCCCTTTCTTTTGGCTATTTAAAAGTTAATTTCGGAACAGACCTTCCATCTCTCGCTAGTTGGCACAACTGGGTAACATTCAAACAGTTGTAGCGGGTCTCCCTGATTACCTAGGTGCTTGAATATTTAACTGTAGATAACTCATGAAATTCCCTTTCTTTTGGCTATTTAAAGTTATTTCGGAACAGACCTTCCATCTCTATTTTAAAGTTAATTTTGGGACAGACTTCCATCTTTCGCTAGTTGGCACAACTGGGTAACATTCAAACAGTTGTAGCGGGTCTCCCTGATTACCTAGGTGCTTGAATATTTAACTGTAGATAACTCATGAAATTCCCTTTCTTTCTTTTGGCTATTTTAAAGTTAATTTCGGAACAGACCTTCCATCTCTCGCTAGTTGGCACAACTGGGTAACATTCAAACAGTTGTAGCGGGTCTCCCTGATTACCTAGGTGCTTGAATATTTAACTGTAGATAACTCATGAAATTCCCTTTCTTTTGGCTATTTTAAAAGTTAATTTCGGAACAGACCTTCCATCTCTCGCTAGTTGGCACAACTGGGTAACATTCAACAGTTGTAGGCGGGTCTCCCTGATTACCTAGGTGCTTGAATATTTAACTGTAGATAACTCATGAAATTCCCTTTCTTTTGGCTATTTAAAAGTTAATTTCGGAACAGACCTTCCATCTCTATTTTAAAGTTAATTTTGGGACAGACTTTCCATCTCTCGCTTGTTGGCACAACTGGGTAACATTCAAACAGTTGTAGCGGGTCTCCCTGATTACCTAGTGTGCTTGAATATTTAACTGTAGATAACTCATGAAATTCCCTTTCTTTTGGCTATTTAAAAGTTAATTTCGGAACAGACCTTCCATCTCTATTTTAAAGTTAATTTTGGACAGACCTTCCATCTTTCGCTAGTTGGCACAACTGGGTAACATTCAAACAGTTGTAGCGGGTCTCCTGATTACCTAGGTGCTTGAATATTTAACTGTAGATAACTCATGAAATTCCCTTTCTTTTGGCTATTTTAAAGTTAATTTCGGAACAGACCTTCCATCTCTCGCTAGTTGGCACAACTGGGTAACATTCAAACAGTTGTAGCGGGTCTCCCTGATTACCTAGGTGCTTGAATATTTAACTGTAGATAACTCATGAAATTCTCCTTTCTTTTGGCTCTTTAAAAGTTAATTTCGGAACAGACCTTCCATCTCTATTTTAAAGTTAATTTTGGGACAGACTTTCCATCTCTCGCTAGTTGGCACAACTGGGTAACATTCAAACAGTTGTAGCGGGTCTCCCTGATTACCTAGGTGCTTGAATATTTAACTGTAGATAACTCATGAAATTCCCTTTCTTTTGGCTATTTAAAAGTTAATTTCGGAACAGACCTTCCATCTCTATTTTAAAATTTGAATTTGGGACCAGACTTCCATCTTTCGCTAGTTGGCACAACTGGGTAACATTCAAACAGTTGTAGCGGGTCTCCCTGATTACCTAGGTGCTTGAATATTTAACTGTAGATAACTCATGAAATTCCCTTTCTTTTGGCTATTTTAAAGTTCATTTCGAACAGACCTTCCATCTCTCGCTAGTTGGCACAACTGGGTAACATTCAAACAGTTGTAGCGGGTCTCCCTGATTACCTAGGTGCTTGAATATTTAACTGTAGATAACTCATGAAATTCCCTTTCTTTTGGCTATTTAAAAGTTATTTCGGAACAGACCTTCCATCTCTATTTTAAAGTTAATTTTGGGACAGACTTTCCATCTCTCGCTAGTTGGCACAACTGGGTAACATTCAAAACAGTTGTAGCGGGTCTCCCTGATTACCTAGGTGCTTGAATATTTAACTGTAGATAACTCATGAATTCCCTTTCTTTTGGCTATTTAAAGTAATTTCGGAACAGACCTTCCATCTCTATTTTAAAGTTAATTTTGGGACAGACCTTCCATCTCTCGCTAGTTGGCACAACTGGGTAACATTCAAACAGTTGTAGCGGGTCTCCCTGATTACCTAGGTGCTTAATATTTAACTGTAGATAACTCATGAAATTCCCTTTCTTTTGGCTATTTAAAAGTTAATTTCGGAACAGACCTTCCATCTCTATTTTAAAGTTAATTTTGGGACAGACCTTCCATCTCTCGCTAGTTGGCACAACTGGGTAACATTCAAACAGTTGTAGCGGGTCTCCCTGATTACCTAGGTGCTTGAATATTTAACTGTAGATAACTCATGAAATTCCCTTTCTTTTGGCTATTTAAAAGTTAATTTCGGAAGACCTTCCATCTCTCGCTAGTTGGCACAACTGGGTAACATTCAAACAGTTGTAGCGGGTCTCCCTGATTACCTAGGTGCTTGAATATTTAACTGTAGATAACTCATGAAATTCCCTTTCTTTTGGCTATTTAAAAGTTAATTTCGGAACAACCTTCCATCTCTCGCTAGTTGGCACAACTGGGTAACATTCAAACAGTTGTAGCGGGTCTCTCACCTGATTACCTAGGTGCTTGAATATTTAACTGTAGATAACTCATGAAAATCCCTTTCTTTTGGCTTGTATTTAAAAGTTAATTTCGGAACAGACCTTCCATCTCTATTTTAAAGTTAATTTTGGGACAGACTTTCCATCTCTCGCTAGTTGGCACAACTGGGTAACATTCAAACAGTTGTAGCGGGTCTCCCTGATTACCTAGGTGCTTGAATATTTAAACTGTAGATAACTCATGAAATTCCCTTTCTTTTGGCTATTTAAAAGTTAATTTCGGAACAGACCTTCCATCTCTATTTTAAAGTTAATTTTGGGACAGACCTTCCATCTCTCGCTAGTTGGCACAACTGGGTAACATTCAAACAGTTGTAGCGGGTCTCCCTGATTACCTAGGTGCTTGAATATTTAACTGTAGATAACTCATGAAATTCCCTTTCTTTTGGCTATTTTAAAGTTAATTTCGGACAGACCTTCCATCTCTCGCTAGTTGGCACAACTGGGTAACATTCAAACAGTTGTAGCGGGTCTCCCTGATTACCTAGGTGCTTGAATATTTAACTGTAGATAACTCATGAAATTCCCTTTCTTTTGGCTATTTAAAAGTTAATTTCGGAACAGACCTTCCATCTTCTCGCTAGTTGGCACAACTGGGTAACATTCAAACAGTTGTAGCGGGTCTCCCTGATTACCTAGGTGCTTGAATATTTAACTGTAGATAACTCATGAAATTCCCTTTCTTTTGGCTATTTAAAAGTTAATTTCGGAACAGACCTTCCATCTCTATTTTAAAGTTAATTTTGGGACAGACCTTCCATCTCTCGCTAGTTGGCACAACTGGGTAACATTCAAACAGTTGTAGCGGGTCTCCCGATTTTACCTAGGTGCTTGAATATTAACTGTAGATAACTCATGAAATTCCCTTTCTTTTGGCTATTTTAAAGTTAATTTCGGAACAGACCTTCCATCTCTCGCTAGTTGGCACAACTGGGTAACATTCAAACAGTTGTAGCGGGTCTCCCTGATTACCTAGGTGCTTGAATATTTAACTGTAGATAACTCATGAAATTCCCTTTCTTTTGGCTATTTAAAAGTTAATTTCGGAACAGACCTTCCATCTCTCGCTAGTTGGCACAACTGGGTAACATTCAAACAGTTGTAGCGGGTCTCCCTGATTACCTAGGTGCTTGAATATTTAACTGTAGATAACTCATGAAATTCCCTTTCTTTTGCTATTTAAAAAGTTAATTTCGGAACAGACCTTCCATCTCTATTTTAAAGTTATTTTGGGACAGACCTTCCATCTCTCGCTAGTTGGCACAACTGGGTAACATTCAAACAGTTGTAGCGGGTCTCCCTGATTACCTAGGTGCTTGAATATTTAACTGTAGATAACTCATGAAATTCCCTTTCTTTGCTATTTAAAAGTTAATTTCGGAACAGACCTTCCATCTCTATTTTAAAGTTAATTTTGGGACAGACCTTCCATCTCTCGCTAGTTGGCACAACTGGGTAACATTCAAACAGTTGTAGCGGGTCTCCCTGATTACCTAGGTGCTTGAATATTTAACTGTAGATAACTCATGAAATTCCCTTTCTTTTGGCTATTTAAAAGTTAATTTCGGAACAGACCTTCCATCTCTCGCTAGTTGGCACAACTGGGTAACATTCAAACAGTTGTAGCGGGTCTCCCTGATTACCTAGGTGCTTGAATATTTAACTGTAGATAACTCATGAAATTCCCTTTCTTTTGGCTATTTAAAAGTTAATTTCGGAACAGACCTTCCATCTCTATTTTAAAGTTAATTTTGGGACAGACTTTCCATCTCTCGCTAGTTGGCACAACTGGGTAACATTCAAACAGTTGTAGCGGGTCTCCCTGATTACCTAGGTGCTTGAATATTTAACTGTAGATAACTCATGAAATTCCCTTTCTTTTGGCTATTTAAAAGTTAATTTCGGAACAGACCTTCCATCTCTATTTTAAAGTTAATTTTGGGACAGACCTTCCATCTCTCGCTAGTTGGCACAACTGGGTAACATTCAAACAGTTGTAGCGGGTCTCCCTGATTACCTAGGTGCTTGAATATTTAACTGTAGATAACTCATGAAATTCCCTTTCTTTTGGCTATTTAAAGTTAATTTCGGAACAGACCTTCCATCTCTCGCTAGTTGGCACAACTGGGTAACATTCAAACAGTTGTAGCGGGTCTCCCTGATTACCTAGGTGCTTGAATATTTAACTGTAGATAACTCATGAAATTCCCTTTCTTTTGGCTATTTAAAAGTTAATTTCGGAACAGACCTTCCATCTCTATTTTAAAGTTATTTTGGGACAGACTTTCATCTCTCGCTAGTTGGCACAACTGGGTAACATTCAAACAGTTGTAGCGGGTCTCCCTGATTACCTAGGTGCTTGAATATTTAACTGTAGATAACTCATGAAATTCCCTTTCTTTTGGCTATTTAAAAGTTAATTTCGGAACAGACCTTCCATCTCTATTTTAAAGTTAATTTGGGACAGACCTTCCATCTCTCGCTAGTTGGCACAACTGGGTAACATTCAAACAGTTGTAGCGGGTCTCCCTGATTACCTAGGTGCTTGAATATTTAACTGTAGATAACTCATGAATTCCCTTTCTTTTGGCTATTTAAAAGTTAATTTCGGAACAGACCTTCCATCTCTCGCTAGTTGGCACAACTGGGTAACATTCAAACAGTTGTAGCGGGTCTCCCTGATTACCTAGGTGCTTGAATATTTAACTGTAGATTAACTCATGAAATTCAATTCCCTTCTTTGGCTATTTAAGAAGTTGAATTTCGAACAGAACCTTCCATCTCTTCGCTAGTTTGGCACAACTGGGTAACATTCAAACAGTTGTAGCGGGTCCTCCCTGATGACCTAGGTGCTTGAATATTAACTGTAGATAACTCATGAAAATTCCCTTTCTTATGGCTATTAAAAGTTAATTTCGGAACAGACCTTTTCATCTCATCGCTAGTTGCACAACTGGGTAACATTCAAAACAGTTGTAGCGTGGGTCCTCCCTGATTACCTAGGTGCTTGAATATTTAACTGTAGATAACTCATGAAATTCCTTTCTTTGGCTATTTAAAAGTTAATTTCGGAACAGACCTTCATCTCTCGCTAGTTGGCACACTGGGTAAACATTCAAACCAGTTGTAGCGGGTCTCCCTGATTTACCTAGGTGCTTGAATATTTAACTGTAGATAACTCTCATGAAATTCCCTTTCTTTTGGGCTCTTTAAAAGTTAATTTCGGAACAGACCTTCCATCTCTTTTTAAAGTTAATTTTGGGACAGACTTTCCATCTCTCGCTTGTTGGCACAAAACTGGGTAACATTCAAACAGTTGTAGCGGGTCTCCCTGATTACCTAGGTGCTTGAATATTTAACTGTAGATAACTCATGAAATTCCCTTTCTTTTGGCTATTTAAAAGTTAATTTCGGAACAGACCTTCCATCTCTATTTTAAAGTTAATTTTGGGACAGACTTCCATCTTTCGCTAGTTGGCACAACTGGGTAACATTCAAACAGTTGTAGCGGGGTCTCCCTGATTACCTAGGTGCTTGAATATTAACTGTAGATAACTCATGAAATTCCCTTTCTTTTGGCTATTTTAAAGTTAATTTCGGAACAGACCTTCCATCTCTCGCTAGTTGGCACAACTGGGTAACATTCAAACAGTTGTAGCGGGTCTCCCTGATTACTTAGGTGCTTGAATATTTAACTGTAGATAACTCATGAAATTCCCTTTCTTTTGGCTATTTAAAAGTTAATTTCGGAACAGACCTTCCATCTCTATTTTAAAGTTAATTTGGGACAACCTTTCCATCTCTCGCTAGTTGGCACAACTGGGTAACATTCAAACAGTTGTAGCGGGTCTCCCTGATTACCTAGGTGCTTGAATATTAAACTGTAGATAACTCATGAAATTCCCTTTCTTTTGGCTATTTAAAAGTTAATTTCGGAACAGACCTTCCATCTCTATTTTAAAGTTAATTTTGGGACAGACCTTCCATCTTTCGCTAGTTGGCACAACTGGGTAACATTCAAACAGTTGTAGCGGGTCTCCCTGATTACCTAGGTGCTTGAATATTTAACTGTAGATAACTCATGAAAATTCCCTTTCTTTTGGCTATTTAAAAGTTAATTTCGGAAACAGACCTTCCATCTCTCGCTAGTTGGCACAACTGGGTAACATTCAAACAGTTGTAGCGGGTCTCCCTGATTACCTAGGTGCTTGAATATTTAACTGTAGATAACTCATGAAATTCCCTTTCTTTTGGCTATTTAAAAGTTAATTTCGGAACAGACCTTCCATCTCTATTTAAGTTAATTTTGGGACAGACTTTCCATCTCTCGCTTGTTGGCACAACTGGGTAACATTCAAAACAGTTGTAGCGGGTCTCCCTGTTACCTAGGTGCTTGAATATTTAACTGTAGATAACTCATGAAATTCCCTTTCTTTTGGCTATTTAAAAGTTAATTTCGGAACAGACCTTCCATCTCTATTTTAAAGTTAATTTTGGACAGACCTTCCATCTCTCGCTAGTTGGCACAACTGGGTAACATTCAAACAGTTGTAGCGGGTCTCCCTGATTACCTAGGTGCTTGAATATTTAACACTGTAGATAACTCATGAAATTCCCTTTCTTTTGGCTATTTAAAAGTTAATTTCGGAACAGACCTTCCATCTCTCGCTAGTTGGCACAAACTGGGTAACATTCAAACAGTTGTAGCGGGTCTCCCTGATGACCTAGGTGCTTGAATATTTAACTGTAGATAACTCATGAAATTCCCTTTCTTATTGGCTATTAAAAAGTTAATTTCGGAACAGACCTTTCATCTCTCGCTAGTTGCACAACTGGGTAACATTCAAACAGTTGTAGCAGGGGTCTCCCTGATGACCTAGGTGCTTGAACATTAAACTGTAGATAACTAATGAAATTCCCTTTCTTTTGGCTGTTTAAAAGTTAATTTCGGAACAGACTTTCCATCTCTCGCTAGTTTGTCACAACTGGGTAACATTCAAACAGTTGTAGCGGGTCTCCCTGATGACCTAGGTGCTTGAATATTTAACTGTAGATAACTCATGAAATTCCCTTTCTTTTGGCTATTTAAAAGTTAATTTCGGAACAGACCTTTATCTCTATTTAAAAGTTAATTTCGGAACAGACCTTCCATCTCTCGCTAGTTGGCACAACTGGGTAACATTCAAACAGTTGTAGCGGGTCTCCCTGATTACCTAGGTGCTTGAATATTTAACTGTAGATAACTCATGAAATTCCCTTTCTTTTGGTTATTTAAAAGCTAATTTCGGAACAGACCTTCCATCTTTCGCTAGTTGGCACAACTGGGTAACATTCAACAGTTGTAGCGGGTCTCCCTGATGACCTAGGTGCTTGAATATTTAACTGTAGATAACTCATGAAATTCCCTTTCTTTGGCTATTTTAAAAGTTAATTTCGGAACAGACCTTTATCTCTATTTAAAAGTTAATTTCGGAACAGGACCTTCCATCTCTCGCTAGTTGGCACAACTGGGTAACATTCAAACAGTTGTAGCGGGTCTCCCTGATTACCTAGGTGCTTGAATATATAACTGTAGATAACTCATGAAATTCCCTTTCTTTTGGCTATTTAAAAGTTAATTTCGGAACAGACCTTTCATCTCTCGCTAGTTGGCACAACTGGTTAACATTCAAACAGTTGTAGCGGGACTCCCTGATGACCTAGGTGCTTGAATATTTAACTGTAGATAACTCATGAAATTCCCTTTCTTTTGGGTATTTAAAAGTTAATTTCGGAACAGACCTTCCATCTCTCGCTAGTTGGCACAACTGGGTAACATTCAAACAGTTGTAGCGGGTCTCCCTGATGACCTAGGTGCTTGAATATTTAACTGTAGATAACTCATGAAATTCCCTTTCTTTTGGCTATTTAAAAGTTAATTTCGGAACAGACCTTCCATCTCTCGCTAGTTGGCACAACTGGGTAACATTCAAACAGTTGTAGCGGGTCTCCCTGATGACCTAGGTGCTTGAATATTTAACTGTAGATAACTCATGAAATTCCCTTTCTTTTGGCTATTAAAAAGTTAATTTCGGAACAGACCTTTCATCTCTCGCTAGTTGGCACAACTGGGTAACATTCAAACAGTTTGTAGCGGGGTCTCCCTGATGACCTAGGTGCTTGAACATTAAACTGTAGATAACTAATGAAATTTCCTTTCTTTTGGCTGTTTAAAAGTTAATTTCGGAACAGACTTTCCATCTCTCGCTAGTTGTCACAACTGGGTAACATTCAAACAGTTGTAGCGGGTCTCCCTGATGACCTAGGTGCTTGAATATTTAACTGTAGATAACTCATGAAATTCCCTTTCTTTTGGCTATTTAAAGTTATTTCGGAACAGACCTTTATCTCTATTTAAAAGTTAATTTCGGAACAGACCTTCCATCTCTCGCTAGTTGGCACAACTGGGTAACATTCAAACAGTTGTAGCGGGTCTCCCTGATTACCTAGGTGCTTGAATATATAACTGTAGATAACTCATGAAATTCCCTTTCTTTTGGCTATTTAAAAGTTAATTTCGGAACAGCCCTTTTATCTCTCGCTAGTTGGCACAACTGGGTAACATTCAAACAGTTGTAGCGGGTCTCCCTGATTACCTAGGTGCTTGAATATTTAACTGTAGATAACTCATGAAATTCCCTTTCTTTGGCTATTTAAAAGCTAATTTCGGAACAGACCTTCCATCTTTCGCTAGTTGGCACAACTGGGTAACATTCAAAACAGTTGTAGCGGGTCTCCCTGATGACCTAGGTGCTTGAATATTTAACTGTAGATAACTCATGAAATTCCCTTTCTTTTGGCTATTTAAAAGTTAATTTCGGAACAGACCTTTATCTCTATTTAAAAGTTAATTTCGGAACAGACCTTCCATCTTTCGCTAGTTGGCACAACTGGGTAACATTCAAACAGTTGTAGCGGGTCTCCCTGATTGACCTAGGTGCTTGAATATTTAACTGTAGATAACTCATGAAATTCCCTTTCTTTTGGCTATTTAAAAGTTAATTTCGGACAGACCTTTATCTCTATTTAAAAGTTAATTTCGGAACAGACCTTCCATCTCTCGCTAGTTGGCACAACTGGGTAACATTCAAACAGTTGTAGCGGGTCTCCCTGATTACCTAGGTGCTTGAATATATAACTGTAGATAACTCATGAAATTCCCTTTCTTTTGGCTATTTAAAAGTTAATTTCGGAACAGACCTTTCATCTCTCGCTAGTTGGCACAACTGGTTAACATTCAAACAGTTGTAGCGGGACTCCCTGATGACCTAGGTGCTTGAATATTTAACTGTAGATATCTCATGAAATTCCCTTTCTTTTGGCTATTTAAAAGTTAATTTCGGAACAGGACCTTCCATCTCTCGCTAGTTGGCACAACTGGGTAACATTCAAACAGTTGTAGCGGGTCTCCCTGATGACCTAGGTGCTTGAATATTTAAACTGTAGATAACTCATGAAATTCCCTTCTTTTGGCTATTTAAAAGTTAATTTCGGAACAGACCTTCCATCTCTCGCTAGTTGGCACAACTGGGTAACATTCAAACAGTTGTAGCGGGTCTCCCTGATGACCTAGGTGCTTGAATATTTAACTGTAGATAACTCATGAAATTCCCTTTCTTTGGCTATTTAAAAGTTAATTTCGGAACAGACCTTCCATCTCTCGCTAGTTGGCACAACTGGGTAACATTCAAACAGTTGTAGCGGGTCTCCCTGATTACCTAGGTGCTTGAATATATAACTGTAGATAACTCATGAAATTCCCTTTCTTTTGGCTATTTAAAAGTTAATTTCGGAACAGACCTTTCATCTCTCGCTAGTTGGCACAACTGGTTAACATTCAAACAGTTGTAGCGGGACTCCCTGATGACCTAGGTGCTTGAATATTTAACTGTAGATAACTCATGAAATTCCCTTTCTTTTGGCTATTTAAAAGTTAATTTCGGAACAGACCTTCCATCTCTCGCTAGTTGGCACAACTGGGTAACATTCAAACAGTTGTAGCGGGTCTCCCTGATGACCTAGGTGCTTGAATATTTAACTGTAGATAACTCATGAAATTCCCTTTCTTTTGGCTATTTAAAAGTTAATTTCGGAACAGACCTTCCATCTCTCGCTAGTTGGCACAACTGGGTAACATTCAAACAGTTGTAGCGGGTCTCCCTGATGACCTAGGTGCTTGAATATTTAACTGTAGATAACTCATGAAATTCCCTTCTTTTGGCTATTAAAAAGTTAATTTCGGAACAGACCTTTCATCTCTCGCTAGTTTGGCACAACTGGGTAACATTCAAACAGTTGTAGCGGGTCTCCCTGATGACCTAGGTGCTTGAACATTAAACTGTAGATAACTAATGAAATTCCCTTTCTTTTGGCTGTTTTAAAAGTTAATTTCGGAACAGACTTTCCATCTCTCGCTAGTTGTCACAACTGGGTAACATTCAAACAGTTGTAGCGGGTCTCCCTGATGACCTAGTGCTTGAATATTAAACTGTAGATAACTCATGAAATTCCCTTTCTTTTGGCTATTTAAAAGTTAATTTCGGAACAGACCTTTCATCTCTCGCTAGTTGGCACAACTGGGTAACATTCAAACAGTTGTAGCGGGTCTCCCTGATGACCTAGGTGCTTGAATATTTAACTGTAGATAACTCATGAAATTCCCTTTCTTTTGGCTTTTAAAAAGTTAATTTCGGAACAGACCTTTATCTCTATTTAAAAGTTAATTTCGGAACAGACCTTCCATCTCTCGCTAGTTGGCACAACTGGGTAACATTCAAACAGTTGTAGCGGGTCTCCCTGATTACCTAGGTGCTTGAATATTTAATTGTAGATAACTCATGAAATTCCCTTTCTTTTGGCTATTTAAAAGTTAATTTCGGAACAGACCTTTCATCTCTCGCTAGTTGGCACAACTGGGTAACATTCAAACAGTTGTAGCGGGTCTCCCTGATTACCTAGATGCTTGAATATTTAACTGTAGATAACTCATGAAATTCCCTTTCTTTTGGCTATTTAAAAGTTAATTTCGGAACAGACATTTATCTCTATTTAAAAGTTAATTTCGGAACAGACCTTCCATCTCTCGCTAGTTGCACAACTGGGTAACATTCAAACAGTTGTAGCGGGTCTCCCTGATTACCTAGGTGCTTGAATATATACTGTAGATAACTCATGAAATTCCCTTTCTTTTGGCTATTTAAAAGTTAATTTCGGAACACACCTTTCATCTCTCGCTAGTTGGCACAACTGGTTAACATTCAAACAGTTGTAGCGGGACTCCCTGATGACCTAGGTGCTTGAATATTTAACTGTAGATAACTCATGAAATTCCCTTTCTTTTGGCTATTTAAAAGTTAATTTCGGAACAGACCTTCCATCTCTCGCTAGTTGGCACAACTGGGTAACATTCAAACAGTTGTAGCGGGTCTCCCTGATGACCTAGGTGCTTGAATATTTAACTGTAGATAACTCATGAAATTCCCTTTCTTTTGGCTATTTAAAAGTTAATTTCGGAACAGACCTTCCATCTCTCGCTAGTTGGCACAACTGGGGTAACATCAAACAGTTTGTAGCGGGTCTCCCTGATGACCTAGGTGCTTGAATATTTAACTGTAGATAACTCATGAAATTCCCTTTCTTTTGGCTATTAAAAAGTTAATTTCGGAACAGACCTTTCATCTCTCGCTAGTTGGCACAACTGGGTAACATTCAAACAGTTGTAGCGGGTCTCCCTGATGACCTAGGTGCTTGAACATTAAACTGTAGATAACTAATGAAATTCCCTTTCTTTTGGCTGTTTAAAAGTTATTTCGGAACAGACTTTCCATCTCTCGCTAGTTGTCACAACTGGGTAACATTCAAACAGTTGTAGCGGGTCTCCCTGATGACCTAGGTGCTTGAATATTTAACTGTAGATAACTCATGAAATTCCCTTCTTTTGGCTATTTAAAAGTTAATTTCGGAACAGACCTTTATCTCTATTTAAAAGTTAATTTCGGAACAGGACCTTCCATCTCTCGCTAGTTGGCACAACTGGGTAACATTCAAACAGTTGTAGCGGGTCTCCCTGATTACCTAGGTGCTTGAATATTTAACTGTAGATAACTCATGAAATTCCCTTTCTTTTGGTTATTTAAAAGCTAATTTCGGAACAGACCTTCCATCTTTTCGCTAGTTGGCACAACTGGGTAACATTCAAACAGTTTGTAGCGGGTCTCCCTGATGACCTAGGTGCTTGAATATTTAACTGTAGATAACTCATGAAATTCCCTTTCCTTTGGCTATTTAAAAGTTAATTTCGGAACAGACCTTTATCTCTATTTAAAAGTTAATTCGGAACAGACCTTCCATCTCTCGCTAGTTGGCACAACTGGGTAACATTCAAACAGTTGTAGCGGGTCTCCCTGATTACCTAGGTGCTTGAATATATAACTGTAGATAACTCATGAAATTCCCTTTCTTTTGGCTATTTAAAAGTTAATTTCGGAACAGACCTTTCATCTCTCGCTAGTTGGCACAACTGGTTAACATTCAAACAGTTGTAGCGGGACTCCCTGATGACCTAGGTGCTTGAATATTTAACTGTAGATAACTCATGAAATTCCCTTTCTTTTGGGTATTTAAAGTTAATTTCGGAACAGACCTTCCATCTCTCGCTAGTTTGGCACAACTGGGTAACATTCAAACAGTTGTAGCGGGTCTCCCTGATGACCTAGGTGCTTGAATATTTAACTGTAGATAACTCATGAAATTCCCTTTCTTTTGGCTATTTAAAAGTTAATTTCGGAACAGACCTTCCATCTCTCGCTAGTTGGCACAACTGGGTAACATTCAAACAGTTGTAGCGGGTCTCCCTGATGACCTAGGTGCTTGAATATTTAACTGTAGATAACTCATGAAATTCCCTTTCTTTTGGCTATTAAAAAGTTAATTTCGGAACAGACCTTTCATCTCTCGCTAGTTGGCACAACTGGGTAACATTCAAACAGTTTGTAGCGGGTCTCCCTGATGACCTAGGTGCTTGAACATTAAACTGTAGATAACTAATGAAATTCCCTTTCTTTTGGCTGTTTAAAAGTTAATTTCGGAACAGACTTTCCATCTCTCGCTAGTTGTCACAACTGGGTAACATTCAAACAGTTTGTAGCGGGTCTCCCTGATGACCTAGGTGCTTGAATATTTAACTGTAGATAACTCATGAAATTCCCTTTCTTTGGCTATTTAAAAGTTAATTTCGGAACAGACCTTTATCTCTATTTAAAAGTTAATTTCGGGAAACAGACCTTCCATCTCTCGCTAGTTGGCACAACTGGGTAACATTCAAACAGTTGTAGCGGGTCTCCCTGATTACCTAGGTGCTTGAATATATAACTGTAGATAACTCATGAAATTCCCTTTCTTTTGGCTATTTAAAGTTAATTTCGGAACAGCCCTTTTATCTCTCGCTAGTTGGCACAACTGGGTAACATTCAAAACAGTTGTAGCGGGTCTCCCTGATTACCTAGGTGCTTGAATATTTAACTGTAGATAACTCATGAAATTCCCCTTTCTTTTGGCTATTTAAAGCTAATTTCGGAACAGACCTTCCATCTTTCGCTAGTTGGCACAACTGGGTAACATTCAAACAGTTGTAGCGGGTCTCCCTGATGACCTAGGTGCTTGAATATTTAACTGTAGATAACTCATGAAATTCCCTTTCTTTTGGCTATTTAAAAGTTAATTTCGGAAACAGACCTTTATCTCTATTTAAAAAGTTAATTTCGGAACAGACCTTCCATCTTTCGCTAGTTGGCACAACTGGGTAACATTCAAACAGTTGTAGCGGGTCTCCCTGATGACCTAGGTGCTTGAATATTTAACTGTAGATAACTCATGAAATTCCCTTTCTTTTGGCTATTTAAAAGTTAATTTCGGAACAGACCTTTATCTCTATTTAAAAGTTAATTTCGGAACAGACCTTCCATCTCTCGCTAGTTGGCACAACTGGGTAACATTCAAACAGTTGTAGCGGGTCTCCCTGATTACCTAGGTGCTTGAATATATAACTGTAGATAACTCATGAAATTCCCTTTCTTTTGGCTATTTAAAAGTTAATTTCGGAACAGACCTTTCATCTCTCGCTAGTTGGCACAACTGGTTAACATTCCAAACAGTTGTAGCGGGACTCCCTGATGACCTAGGTGCTTGAATATTTAACTGTAGATATCTCATGAAATTCCCTTTCTTTTGGCTATTTAAAAGTTAATTCGGAACAGACCTTCCATCTCTCGCTAGTTGGCACAAACTGGGTAACATTCAAACAGTTGTAGCGGGTCTCCCTGATGACCTAGGTGCTTGAATATTTAACTGTAGATAACTCATGAAATTCCCTTTCTTTTGGCTATTTAAAAGTTAATTTCGGAACAGACCTTCCATCTCTCGCTAGTTGGCACAACTGGGTAACATTCAAACAGTTGTAGCGGGTCTCCCTGATGACCTAGGTGCTTGAAATATTTAACTGTAGATAACTCATGAAATTCCCTTTCTTTTGGCTATTTAAAAGTTAATTTCGGAACAGACCTTCCATCTCTCGCTAGTTGGCACAACTGGGTAACATTCAAACAGTTGTAGCGGGTCTCCCTGATTACCTAGGTGCTTGAATATATAACTGTAGATAACTCATGAAATTCCCTTTCTTTTGGCTATTTAAAAGTTTAATTTCGGAACAGACCTTCATCTCTCGCTAGTTGGCACAACTGGTTAACATTCAAACAGTTGTAGCGGGACTCCCTGATGACCTAGGTGCTTGAATATTTAACTGTAGATAACTCATGAAATTCCCTTTCTTTTGGCTATTTAAAAGTTAATTTCGGAACAGACCTTTCCATCTCTCGCTAGTTGGCACAACTGGGTAACATTCAAACAGTTGTAGCGGGTCTCCCTGATGACCTAGGTGCTTGAATATTTAACTGTAGATAACTCATGAAATTCCCTTTCTTTTGGCTATTTAAAAGTTAATTTCGGAACAGACCTTCCATCTCTCGCTAGTTGGCACAACTGGGTAACATTCAAACAGTTGTAGCGGGTCTCCCTGATGACCTAGGTGCTTGAATATTTAACTGTAGATAACTCATGAAATTCCCTTTCTTTTGGCTATTAAAAAGTTAATTTCGGAACAGACCTTTCATCTCTCGCTAGTTGGCACAACTGGGTAACATTCAAAACAGTTGTAGCGGGTCTCCCTGATGACCTAGGTGCTTGAACATTAAAACTGTAGATAACTAATGAAATTCCCTTTCTTTTGGCTGTTTAAAAGTTAATTTCGGAACAGACCTTCCATCTTTCGCTAGTTGGCACAACTGGGTAACATTCAAACAGTTGTAGCGGGTCTCCCTGATGACCTAGGTGCTTGAATATTTAACTGTAGATAACTCATGAAATTCCCTTTCTTTTGGCTATTTAAAAGTTAATTTCGGAACAGACCTTTATCTCTATTTAAAAGTTAATTTCGGAACAGACCTTCCATCTCTCGCTAGTTGGCACAACTGGGTAACATTCAAAACAGTTGTAGCGGGTCTCCCTGATTACCTAGGTGCTTGAATATATAACTGTAGATAACTCATGAAATTCCCTTTCTTTTGGCTATTTAAAAGTTAATTTCGGAACAGACCTTTCATCTCTCGCTAGTTGGCACAACTGGTTAACATTCAAACAGTTGTAGCGGGACTCCCTGATGACCTAGGTGCTTGAATATTTAACTGTAGATATCTCATGAAATTCCCTTTCTTTTGGCTATTTAAAAGTTAATTTCGGAACAGACCTTCCATCTCTCGCTAGTTGGCACAACTGGGTAACATTCAAACAGTTGTAGCGGGTCTCCCTGATGACCTAGGTGCTTGAATATTTAACTGTAGATAACTCATGAAATTCCCTTTCTTTTGGCTATTTAAAAGTTAATTTCGGAACAGACCTTCCATCTCTCGCTAGTTGGCACAACTGGGTAACATTCAAACAGTTGTAGCGGGTCTCCCTGATGACCTAGGTGCTTGAATATTTAACTGTAGATAACTCATGAAATTCCCTTTCTTTTGGCTATTTAAAAGTTAATTTCGGAACAGACCTTCCATCTCTCGCTAGTTGGCACAACTGGGTAACATTCAAACAGTTGTAGCGGGTCTCCCTGATTACCTAGGTGCTTGAATATATAACTGTAGATAACTCATGAAATTCCCTTTCTTTTGGCTATTTAAAAGTTAATTTCGGAACAGACCTTTCATCTCTCGCTAGTTGGCACAACTGGTTAACATTCAAACAGTTGTAGCGGGACTCCCTGATGACCTAGGTGCTTGAATATTTAACTGTAGATAACTCATGAAATTCCCTTTCTTTGGCTATTTAAAAGTTAATTTCGGAACAGACCTTCCATCTCTCGCTAGTTGGCACAACTGGGTAACATTCAAACAGTTGTAGCGGGTCTCCCTGATGACCTAGGTGCTTGAATATTTAACTGTAGATAACTCATGAAATTCCCTTTCTTTTGGCTATTTAAAAGTTAATTTCGGAACAGACCTTCCATCTCTCGCTAGTTGGCACAACTGGGTAACATTCAAACAGTTGTAGCGGGTCTCCCTGATGACCTAGGTGCTTGAATATTTAACTGTAGATAACTCATGAAATTCCCTTTCTTTTGGCTATTAAAAAGTTAATTTCGGAACAGACCTTTCATCTCTCGCTAGTTGGCACAACTGGGTAACATTCAAACAGTTGTAGCGGGTCTCCCTGATGACCTAGGTGCTTGAACATTAAACTGTAGATAACTAATGAAATTCCCTTTCTTTTGGCTGTTTAAAAGTTAATTTCGGAACAGACTTTCCATCTCTCGCTAGTTGTCACAACTGGGTAACATTCAAACAGTTGTAGCGGGTCTCCCTGATGACCTAGTGCTTGAATATTAAACTGTAGATAACTCATGAATTCCCTTTCTTTTGGCTATTTAAAAGTTAATTTCGGAACAGACCTTTCATCTCTCGCTAGTTGGCACAACTGGGTAACATTCAAACAGTTGTAGCGGGTCTCCCTGATGACCTAGGTGCTTGAATATTTAACTGTAGATAACTCATGAAATTCCCTTTCTTTTGGCTTTTAAAAAGTTAATTTCGGAACAGACCTTTATCTCTATTTAAAAGTTAATTTCGGAACAGACCTTCCATCTCTCGCTAGTTGGCACAACTGGGTAACATTCAAACAGTTGTAGCGGGTCTCCCTGATTACCTAGGTGCTTGAATATTTAATTGTAGATAACTCATGAAATTCCCTTTCTTTTGGCTATTTAAAAGTTAATTTCGGAACAGACCTTTCATCTCTCGCTAGTTGGCACAACTGGGTAACATTCAAACAGTTGTAGCGGGTCTCCCTGATTACCTAGATGCTTGAATATTTAACTGTAGATAACTCATGAAATTCCCTTTCTTTTGGCTATTTAAAAGTTAATTTCGGAACAGACCTTTCATCTCTCGCTAGTTGGCACAACTGGGTAACATTCAAACAGTTGTAGCGGGTCTCCCTGATTACCTAGGTGCTTGAATATATAACTGTAGATAACTCATGAAATTCCCTTTCTTTTGGCTATTTAAAAGTTAATTTCGGAACAGACCTTTCATCTCTCGCTAGTTGGCACAACTGGTTAACATTCAAACAGTTGTAGCGGGACTCCCTGATGACCTAGGTGCTTGAATATTTAACTGTAGATAACTCATGAAATTCCCTTTCTTTTGGCTATTTAAAAGTTAATTTCGGAACAGACCTTCCATCTCTCGCTAGTTGGCACAACTGGGTAACATTCAAACAGTTGTAGCGGGTCTCCCTGATGACCTAGGTGCTTGAATATTTAACTGTAGATAACTCATGAAATTCCCTTTCTTTTGGCTATTTAAAAGTTAATTTCGGAACAGACCTTCCATCTCTCGCTAGTTGGCACAACTGGGTAACATTCAAACAGTTGTAGCGGGTCTCCCTGATGACCTAGGTGCTTGAATATTTAACTGTAGATAACTCATGAAATTCCCTTTCTTTTGGCTATTAAAAAGTTAATTTCGGAACAGACCTTTCATCTCTCGCTAGTTGGCACAACTGGGTAACATTCAAACAGTTGTAGCGGGTCTCCCTGATGACCTAGGTGCTTGAACATTAAACTGTAGATAACTAATGAAATTCCCTTTCTTTTGGCTGTTTAAAAGTTAATTTCGGAACAGACTTTCCATCTCTCGCTAGTTGTCACAACTGGGTAACATTCAAACAGTTGTAGCGGGTCTCCCTGATGACCTAGTGCTTGAATATTAAACTGTAGATAACTCATGAAATTCCCTTTCTTTTGGCTATTTAAAAGTTAATTTCGGAACAGACCTTTCATCTCTCGCTAGTTGGCACAACTGGGTAACATTCAAACAGTTGTAGCGGGTCTCCCTGATGACCTAGGTGCTTGAATATTTAACTGTAGATAACTCATGAAATTCCCTTTCTTTTGGCTTTTAAAAAGTTAATTTCGGAACAGACCTTTATCTCTATTTAAAAGTTAATTTCGGAACAGACCTTCCATCTCTCGCTAGTTGGCACAACTGGGTAACATTCAAACAGTTGTAGCGGGTCTCCCTGATTACCTAGGTGCTTGAATATTTAATTGTAGATAACTCATGAAATTCCCTTTCTTTTGGCTATTTAAAAGTTAATTTCGGAACAGACCTTTCATCTCTCGCTAGTTGGCACAACTGGGTAACATTCAAACAGTTGTAGCGGGTCTCCCTGATTACCTAGATGCTTGAATATTTAACTGTAGATAACTCATGAAATTCCCTTTCTTTTGGCTATTTAAAAATTAATTTCGGAACAGACCTTCCATCTCAATTTTAAAGTTAATTTTGGGACAGACCTTCCATCTCTCGCTAGTTGGCACAACTGGGTAACATTCAAACAGTTGTAGCGGGTCTCCCTGATTACCTAGGTGCTTGAATATTTAACTGTAGATAACTCATGAAATTCCCTTTCTTTTGGCTATTTAAAAGTTTATTTCGGAACAGACCTTCCATCTCTCGCTAGTTGGCACAACTGGGTAACATTCAAACAGTTGTAGCGGGTCTCCCTGATTACCTAGGTGCTTGAATATTTAACTGTAGATAACTCATGAAATTCCCTTTCTTTTGGCTATTTAAAAGTTAATTTCGGAACAGACCTTTCATCTCTCGCTAGTTGGCACAACTGGGTAACATTCAAACAGTTGTAGCGGGTCTCCTTGATTACCTAGGTGCTTGAATATTTAACTGTAGATAACTCATGAAATTCCCTTTCTTTTGGCTATTTAAAAGTTAATTTCGGAACAGACCTTTCATCTCTCGCTAGTTGGCACAACTGGGTAACATTCAAACAGTTGTAGCGGGTCTCCCTGATGACCTAGGTGCTTGAATATTAAACTGTAGATAACTCATGAAATTCCCTTTCTTTTGGCTATTTAAAAGTTAATTTCGGAACAGACCTTCCATCTCTCGCTAGTTGTCACAACTGGGTAACATTCAAACAGTTGTAGCGGGTCTCCCTGATGACCTAGGTGCTTGAATATTTAACTGTAGATAACTCATGAAATTCCCTTTCTTTTGGCTATTTAAAAGTTAATTTCGGAACAGACCTTTTATCTCTCGCTAGTTGGCACAACTGGGTAACATTCAAACAGTTGTAGCGGGTCTCCGTGATTACCTAGGTGCTTGAATATTTAACTGTAGATAACTCATGAAATTCCCTTTCTTTTGGTTATTTAAAAGTTAATTTCGGAACAGACCTTTCATCTCTCGCTAGTTGGCACAACTGGGTAACATTCAAAACAGTTGTAGCGGGTCTCCCTGATTACCTAGGTGCTTGAATATTTAACTGTAGATAACTAATGAAATTCCCTTTCTTTTGGCTGTTTAAAAGTTAATTTCGGAACAGACCTTTCATCTCTCGCTAGTTGTCACAACTGGGTAACATTCAAACAGTTGTAGCGGGTCTCCCTGATGACCTAGGTGCTTGAATATTTAACTGTAGATAACTCATGAAATTCCCTTTCTTTTGGCTTTTGAAAAAGAAATTTCGGAACAGACCTTCCATCTCTATTTTAAAGTTAATTTCGGAACAAACCTTCCATCTCTCGCTAGTTGGCACAACTGGGTAACATTCAAACAGTTGTAGCGGGTCTCCCTGATTACCTAGGTGCTTGAATATTTAACTGTAGATAACTCATGAAATTCCCTTTCTTTTGGCTCATGAAATTCCCTTTCTTTTGGCTATTTAAAAGTTAATTTCGGAACAGACCTTTCATCTCTCGCTAGTTGGCACAACTGGGTAACATTCAAACAGTTGTAGCGGGTCTCCCTGATGACCTAGGTGCTTGAATATTTAACTGTAGATAACTCATGAAATTCCCTTTCTTTTGGCTCATGAAATTCCCTTTCTTTTGGCTATTTAAAAGTTAATTTCGAAACAGACCTTCCATCTCTCGCTAGTTGTCACAACTGGGTAACATTCAAACAGTTGTAGCGGGTCTCTCTGATGACCTAGGTGCTTGAATATTTAACTGTAGATAACTCATGAAATTCCCTTTCTTTTGGCTATTTAAAAGTTAATTTCGGAACAGACCTTCCATCTCTATTTTAAAGTTAATTTTTGGACAGACCTTCCATCTCTCGCTAGTTGTCACAACTGGGTAACATTCAAACAGTTGTAGCGGGTCTCTCTGATGACCTAGGTGCTTGAATATTTAACTGTAGATAACTCATGAAATTCCCTTTCTTTTGGCTATTTAAAAGTTAATTTCGGAACAGACCTTCCATCTCTCGCTAGTTGGCACAACTGGGTAACATTCAAACAGTTGTAGCGGGTCTAATCCAGGAGTAACAATTAGTCCAGATTATATTGTATATGTATTAGACTACCTATAATACCCATTTTAAAGTTTTTGGAATCATTAAAAGATGTTCAATTTTGAAACTAAACATTTAGTTCACAGGATTACATTTTTCATTTGATTTCTTTAAGTCTTTTTTACCGCAGACCTCCTTACAAATGATATAATTGACAAATAATGGTTCTGGGGCATACTACGGGACCCAAGTACACCAACCATAGAAAAAAATTTGTATTATATCATAGCCATTGTGTTAATACAGGCTATAACATAAGCGCAAAATAAAAGTTTTCTTCCTGAGGGACGCTTTGAAACCCAGTCAAACAACTTTTTGATTTTATTAATACTTTGTACAATCCAGGAGTAACAATTAGTCCAGAATATATTGTATATGTGTTACACTACCTATAATACCCATTTTAAAATTTTTGGAATCCCACAAACATGTTCAATTTTGAAACTTAACAACTAGTTCGCAGGATAACATTTTTCATTTGATTTCTTTAAGTCATTTTTACACCAGACCTCCTTAAAAATTGTATAATTGACAAATAATGGTTCTGGGGCATACTAGGGGATCCAATTACATCAACCATAGAAAAAAATTTTATTATATCATAGCCATTGTGTTTATAAGCTATGCGAAGCTATGCCAGTATCCAAATTTCTATGTTTTTGAGTTTTCACCATAACTAACGATCAAAAGTTTACGAAAAAATTATGTCGGGTAGAACAACCAATTTTAAAGCTTTGGTGAAAGTTTCGTTGAAATTCATTTGTTAGTTATTGAGATAAAAATTTGCAAACTTTTTCATTGAAATCGAGACCAGGGAGTTTTGTATTTTCGATTTTATCTATATGATATAAATGGTATCATTGACAAATAATGGTTCTGGGGCATACTAGGGGACCCAAATACAGCAACCATAGAAAAAAATTGGATGATACCATAGCTTTTGTGTTTATACGGGCTATAAAATAAGCGCAAAATAATGCAGGCAATTCAATAACTTTGGCCCACAGACAGAGTCATCCAGGATCAGGATGACTCTGCCACAGATGACGTTCTCAAGGCGCCTGGTTCAAATGCAATTCCAATTTGAGGCGCGCAGTTCAAATGGAAATATTACAGTTCGAGGCGCGCTGTTCAAAAATTATCAAAATTCGAGGCGCGCAGTTCAAATGCAAAAACAATATCCTAACGCCATCTATTGGTAAAAATTTGCAACATTTGTTCCTCCTGTATCACCAAAGTTGTACAGAATCCCTACGGGAAACTTTTCAAGGACAGAGCAGAGTAGCAGACTACATGCAACTCTCAAAGCATAAATTTTTCGGAATTTTGTTATTTTTGGATGCTTGCCAAGAATTAAAATACTGCAACCGTCTAATGCAAAAAACTAGTGCATCTCATTTTCTACTCAAACTGATCAACCTCAGAAAATTTGGTAATTAAAGCAGAAAGCTTTTCTTTTCTGATACACTATGGAATCTTCAACTCACAGTGCAGAACTTAAAGTAAATAATGAACGTGGAA